>JBAMYA010073447.1:0-24803 GCA_037176975.1 Arrhamphus sclerolepis
AAAGCATGAAATGTTTTGTCTGAATTAATGTCAGAGAGAAAAAAAAAATGGTTGTGTGTCCTTTTATATTGTGTATTTAAACTTCTGGTTTCAACTGTATATGTGACATCTCACAAGGTTTGAATAATTTTTTTTTAAAAAGTCTACATATGTGGAATACTGATTAGGAACATAAATCAGAGCATCATCTGCATATTAACTGATATTTCTGTTAACATCAGATGACGCTGGGTGGGAGCATGTAGAATTAAAGAAGCAGAGGTCCACAGAGCCTTGTGGTACTATTTGTTACTATAATCCATGCTTTCATGGTGATGGTCCATCCTATTGTGGGAAGCTTCTAGAGGGAAATCCACAATGCTACCAAATACTATAGACATGAATGGAAACTAAAAAAAAAAAAATCCCTCTAATTATTCTAGCATTTATCAAACTTAATTAATTTTGGTAATCCTAACTGACCTAAAATAAGAACAGTTAAATCTGATTTCATATCAGACACTGAGAAAAAAAGGTTACATATAATTTAATGCAATCTATGTAAACTTCTGGTTTGTACTATAAATGGACAGAACTCCTTCTGATACTTTAGTTCCTGTTAGCCTTTAGCATATGTTAGCCTCAATACTAATGAACTGAAAACAGCCAGATATCTAAATTTACTGCACCTAAAATCATAAACACTTTTGCAGACCTTAATGTAACTCATTATGTATCCTCACTTATCAACAAAATTTACTTCATAAAAAATTTTTTGGAACAGAACAACCAGTGAAGTCAGGATTTTAGCTCCAAAAATTGTGTGAAAAGGGAATGGTCAGGCATAATCGGGGGAGGGGCAATTAAACTATTCACCGCAGCTTTTACATAAGAACTTACAATAAAAGATATTCTGGTGTTTTTGTGTGACATATTTATGACTTATTCTCAAAAACAACAGGTACATGACCCTCACCCACCACCTCCCCCCACCCCTCCAGGGACGTGCTATAAAAACCAGTAATTCCCTGTAAAAACCCCTGCAGGGACCTACTGTAAATGCATCCTCCGTGTTGTGTCTCACAGGCATCACCAGTCTTCTGGGTAGTGGAGTTTATACTGCAGCTTACCCTCTTCATGATGTGAGTACCACAGCTGTTGAACAGCTGGAGCCTGGATTACACTGGGGTACCCCCAGATGATTAAATCCAGGGCTGGAACTGATCACAAGCTTGCATGTCCTCTGTTTCTTTCCAGGGAGACATTAACAATGAAACCGCAGAACATAACGACAGAAAGGTAAGAAACCATCTCAGCCCGTGTACATGTCAAAACCAGTCCTCAGAATTCAGATCTGGATTCGGATCCTGACCACATGCTGCTGTTCCACAGCTTTTATATGATGAGTGGGCCAACTACAGCATCTTCTACAAGTTCCAGCCCATCGGACTGGTGCGGTAAGACCCTTCCTGTTCAGCTTTCTGGTTACTGTCACTTTAAGATGATGATGATGTTTCACCTCACATTAGAGATACAACCATCACTCAGTCTCAGAAGTTTGAGTTCTGCTGCATCACAATTTCACCCCCTCCCGCAGGTCTACTCACTCCAGTATTTTAGATCTCACAGATCTGGATGTTGTAGATATGTTCTCAGTCAGATATGGATATTACAGATCTGTTATCTTTCAGATATGGATGTTGTAAATCTATTATCAGTCAGATATGGATGTTGTAGATCTGGTATCAGTGAGATCTGGAGGTTGCAGATCTGTTCCTCTCATGCAGGAAGTATTTCGGGGAGAAGATCGGGCTCTACTTCGCCTGGTTGGGGTTGTACACCCAGATGTTGATTCCTGCTTCGGTGGTGGGGGCTATCGTCTTTCTGTACGGATGTGCAACTGTGGATGACAACATACCGAGGTGACACATGCACACTGGGAACACTGGGAACACTAAAACCTGGTTTTGCTCCTATTGAATCCTTCGCCATCAGTCACCTCTCTCATTGTTGCCAATTCTACTTATAATACACATCTTTGGACGTCTTTTTCTCTGGAGTTGCTTGATATAATTGACATTTGTGGGTTGCTCTTTGTTTTGGGTTTGTTTTAAAAGACATGGTTGATTGACATTAACATATGATAAGCAACTTTTTTGTGTTTATGCATTCTCTCTCTTTTTTTATATAATAGTTTTTTTTTTTTTAATTAGAATTTTCAAATAGTGGACAGTGCCCTAGAGGGGATTAACAGACAAAGAATAACATACAAAAACAAACAAGCAAAAAAAGATTATAACACTGAAGGAACAAATACAACATTCCCTTCCAACCCCCCACCCAGTACCAGACAAAGAACATACATATTACACATTATACAGTATAAAAGAGCACAAAAAAATAAATAAAATCACAGATAATTATATAGAAATGCTGTAAGCATCCATATCTTCAAGATGTCAAAAAAGGACAGTATATCTAATTTTTTCCAGTTTAAGATGGCACATGACTTCTCTGATCCAGTGACCATCTTTCCATTTAAACAGTATTAATGCCCTGGCCAGGAGAGTGCAGAATTTCACACCAAATCAAAGAGGTATTCTCTGGAGTCACCCCAAACAGTGCAACAAGAGGAGATGGTCTCACTACTCTTCCTTGTATCTTAGAAAATATCTCAAATATAAATTGCCAAAGTATGTACAGCCTCGCATGTCCAGAACATGTGCAACAGAGTAGCTGGATCCTGTCTGCTTCGATCACATGTAGGATCTATGTTGGAATTGATCGAAGAGAGTCTAGCTTTCGACCAATGCAGATGGTGAACAATTTTAAATTCGACAACTGCACATTTGAGGCATATGGAGGAGGAAAAGATTTTTGGATTACTTTGCACCAATCATCATCTGAAATTGATTGCCTAAGTCTGTTTCCCATTTACTCTTAAGGAGATCTAAAGGTGTTAAATCGTGCTAGGTAATCATAGATAACATAGATGTCTGCTTTCTGGCCAGTTTAAATTTAAAAGTTGAGTCCAACAAAAAATTGGAAGGGTATAGTGGGAAGACATCTGAGTTTGAGGCGACAAAGTATATCGGGCTACCTTGTAGCTGAAGTAGGACCATTAATTTATATAACACAGTCTCTTTTATATTTAAAAACAGAGACTAGTGTGCTTAGACTAGTTGGTATCGACACTTTAAGTCCCGCCCGCACCTTTTTTTTTTCATTCGGACCAACCATATTAGAGTCATCTTCACCCAACTCCCCCTCCCAACACACACAACAGAAAATGATCATTGTTGACGTTGTCTATAATGCTGACTCCCTCAGCATTGCTCAAAGTGCTGCCTTCAAAGTGGTCCAAATATGATAGTTTGTGGTAATGTCTGTAAAAATGACTGATGCTCAACATTTCTGAGCTCCAGCTCTCTAAAGGCTGGTTTCTACACCCGCGTCAAAGCTACTCACGTAAGCTATGCTTGTTGATGCTGGCATTTATACCTTCTGTTGTTTACTTTACTGAGACGTAGCGACCTATATAAGAAAGTATATATCTTTATTGAGTTGGAGCTGATTAATGTTGAGCATATCATTTTTTTAGACACTGCTGCAAACTATCGTTCTGCATAACTTGAAAACGACGAAGAAGAAATGGCAGCGGGAGATGAAAAAAATTAAGAACAAATACACCAATCACATTTCTTGCAGTCTGTCACAGAGATGCACGCCAGGCTACTGTCGCCTACACCTGAGCCATAGTCCTGGAAATATTTTTCATGAGCAGCTCTTGACCCACTGGCTTCTTCACAGCTTAGCTGGTTTAGTGACCTCTGGGGGACCTCTGAAACTCACGGCTTGGTTAGCATCGTTAGGTTAACTAACAATGGATTCACACAAACATGCTGAGGGTGTTTTCTACATCCGTCTGTTTTGACTTTGAATGGGGTGACATCATCCATCGCCGAAATGAATTGTGGGTTGCTGGGTTGATGTGTTGCTTGCTGACAAGCTGGTTTGTGCCGATGCTTTGAAATGTAGCTAGTGCTACATGGAGGTGATGTAGCAAATCAGAAAAGTCGACCACTGTCCAGTCAGAGCTGACTCACCTCTCTTTTCCTTTAATTCATTCAGCTCACTGGCTACTTTTCCATACAATATAGTTAGTACCAGTTAGCTGGTTAGATCTTCCTGGATATTTCAGAAGCAGTTTGATTGTTTTTTTTTCTGGTCGTGACAACACAATCAACCGCGTAATGCTTTGCCGTAAACGTACGTAAAGCATACTGTTAATATCTACTTCATCTCCTTTTTTGTCATGTCTGAGCTCCAAATGGCAAACTGAACTAATCTAAAAGGAAGCTGAAGAAAATAACCCACCCTGCCCTCTAATGGTTGGAGGTGGAATTACAGAACACAACACAACAGTGATGCAAACATATAAATGCAATGTAACTTATGTATATCTGCTACACAGAAGCTTTAATCAGGCTTGATAATCTCAAAATCTTTTTTAAACATATTTTATGTCATTAAAGGTACATATTCTGCACTATTGATCCCTCAAATTGATCAGCACCTCAACAGAGTTGTTTCACTGTGACACTAAAACGGGTCTATTTCCAGTTGTGTCCTCCCACTGCTCACTCCACTATTATTGGTTACCTTCCTAAACCAATCAGATGCCTTTCTGCCAGTTATGTTGCCACAGCTACAGAAGGTGTTTTTCCATCAGGGAGGTTCTGACTATTCTGACTAACAGTAACCTTTAACAGAACCGACTTCCACTATGGTGACGGGTCCAATTTTTCCAACCCGCACCCGCCCGAACCCGTAAGTATGATTTCCCAACCCGACCCATTACCCACGGACATCTCCAAGTGAAATCTGGACCCAACCCGACCTATTGCTCTATAACCTGCAACCTGACTCGCACATTAACACATTAAGTAGCCTAATTGTAAATACACCCCGTTCCTCCCTTCATTGGTTTACTTTTTATTTGTTTTTATGTCTAATGTGATACTGTAGTTTTGTCATTGTTAGAAAACGACAACACAGGCGCACTTGCAGGTTTATTTTCAGCAGAACATGGGCTAACATTTTTTAAATGTGCACATATAACATTGCACTGACTGAACCACTACGCTAGCTCCCTTTAGTCTTTTGTTATTTTGCCACTTGGGGGCTTTAGGCTATTTGATTTGGAGATTGCTCTGCATGAACAAGTTATTATCCACCGTCCCTGGTTTCAATTGTGTTCTCCGTTCCTGGATCACATAACCAGCTCTCTCACTGGCTGCGCTGGACACCGGGATGGTGAGAACATTCCTCGCAATGAGCGCAAGGTTCGGAAATTCTCTTGCATGCTTCACAATAAAGCTGACCCTGATGTTATGTTCCGCTGGAAACAGAGTCTGAAGTTCCCTTCCATTGTGTCACTGTCATTCCTCGTGCCAAGCTGTGCAGCACAGACACCAAGTTTCCGTGCCTCCTTGACCTAGTCGTCCATCAGGACAACCAGGGGGGACACAACCACAATGATGGGCTTGTTTCTCCTCCCCAGTGTCTCGGCCACCTTTCAGTAAGAGCTGATAAATCAGAGGTTTCCCAAAACCTGTAGGAAGAAGGGCTACTACATACTTTCCATAAAAAATAAATAAATAAACTAACCAAACACTCATCTTGTTGTGGCTTTAAGTCGCTGATACGAGGGATCTTCTCCACATCATAGCGAATGGCCTCCTGTGCATCCATGTCTGTCCTGCCTTTATTGATTCCATAGGAATAAACTGAACTACTTCTTTTCAGTGGGAATGTTCCTGGTAATGGAAAAAAAACTGCCCAGAAGGCCTGCTGGTGGAAACACACACCTTGTTTCTGAACCCCAAGTGGGGACTGTTGTGGGCTGAACGGATCTGTTCTGGTACATCAGCATGTCCTGTGTGTGATTCCAGCATGGAGATCTGCCATCCCAAGAACAACATCACCATGTGTCCTTTGTGCGACCGAGTTTGCGGTTACTGGAAACTGAGCACAGCATGCGGGACGGCCCGGGCCAGTCACCTGTTTGACAACCCCGCCACCGTCTTCTTCTCTGTATTCATGGCTCTGTGGGGTGAGTCGCTGTCATCCCTGACCCACCAGTTACATCTCATTTCCACCTGCCCTTCGTTCGCCTGGATGAAATACAGATCTGAATGGAAGCTTCAAGGTTAAAGCTGCTCATTATTCCCAAAGGGTGAATTATCTGTACAGTATAGACACATGCAGTACAGATAAATAAAATAAAACACACAGAGAGTACTACTTTACATAGTCATTCATTTCTGTAATCAGGGTTACACTCATTGGGAAAACTTAGAAAAATTTAACTAAATCACAATTTTTAACATCAAGTCATGATTTTGGGGTTGGATATTTTGCAAAATTGCATATTTTTGAAATAAAGCTACAATGATGTTGAAAAATTGGATTTCATTTGGATTTTTTGAGGGGGAAATTTTTACTTTTTGAAAGAATTGCATGTTATTGTTGTAGAAATCACAAATTTTTATTTGCAAGTTGCAAGTATTTGTTAAAGATTTTAAAAACATAAATTACACAAAATCACATTTTTTTGTGGACAAAATCAATTTTTTGTCATAAAATCTCAAATTTAACAAAATCACAACTTTTTGATGTGAAGTCATAATTTTATGTTGTAAAATTTGCAAAAAAGCTAATTTTTCAGAAAAAAACAACTTTTTGCAGAGTTGCACATTTTCTTTGTAAAAATAATTTCTTTTGTTAAACTGAGACTCAAGTTTTTACGTTAAAATTTTCTTTAAATTTCTTTTCTTAAAATATTGCCATTTTTAACTTTATGTCTGAAAATAAATTTGTTGGGAAGTGTTGGATTTTGCAATATCGCAGCGTTTTAGTGTTGAAAGCATTTGTTATAAAAATATCAAATTTCGGTAAATCAAAATATTTTGGAATAATCAAATAACAAATCCCCCCCACCTCCAAAAAAAAAAAAAGAAATGAAAGAAAAAACACACAAGAAAAGACACTTGAAGGACGTGTTTCACTACCACATATAACCAAGGTTCCTGCAGGAATAAACGGATGGATCACATGTAAACACTGAAGCAGGTGGAAACAAGATGGTACAGCTGGAAAAATCAGTTACAACAACACCCTGTTGTCAGTTACCTAGCAACACCCTGTTGTGAGTTACCTAGTAACACCTGCTGTCAGTTACTTAGCAACACTCTGCTGTTAGTTACCTAACAAGTCCCTGTTGTCAGTTACCTAACAACATCCTGCTGTCAGTTACCTAACAACACCTGCTGTCAGTTACCTAGCAACACCTGCTGTCAGTTACCTAACAACACCTGCTGTCAGTTACCTTACAACACCTGCTGTCAGTTACCTAACAACATCCTGCTGTCAGTTACTTAGCAACACCCTGCTGTTAGTTACCTAACAACATCCTGCTGTCAGTTACCTAGCAACACCTGCTGTCAGTTACCTAACAACATCCTGCTGTTAGTTACCTAACAACTCCCTATTGTCAGTTACCCATCAAAACCCTGTTGTTAGTTACCTAGCAACACCCTGTTGTCATTTACCCATCAACACTCTGCTGTTAGTTACCTAACAACTCCCTGTTGTCAGTTACCTGTCAACTGTTGTGATTGTTGCCGTTGTAAAGTACGTTTGTGTTTGGGTCCACAGCTGCCATGTTCATGGAACACTGGAAGAGGAGACAGATGAGACTCAACTACGAGTGGGACCTGACGGGCTTTGAAGACGAGGAGGTTGGTACCACCTACAGCCGTTCTGGCTGACAGAAAACAGTCTAAGAAAGCCTCACAGATAAGGGGACATTATGTATAGTTAATAACTTAAAAACAGGCAGAAATGGAAGCTGGTACTGGAACCAGATTTTACTGAGCAAGAGGTTCTATAGTCAGAAGATGGTTTCATTTCTGGACTCATTAAGCCGTCTCCGAGGTAACAAGTTGACAACTATGCCACAAAAGAACATCACCATAGAAACTGTTGAAGATAAGAAGTAGCGATCCAGAACTTTCCAGCAGATTCAAACATCTCTGCTCGACTTAAACTGATCTGACTCAGATGAATGCAGGAATTTGTAAATTAGATATTAATATTATCAGGATCAGGTCAATATCTGGTCAGTCAATGAGGAATCAGACCAGAGAATGAAGAAAGAAAGACTCAGCGTAGATGTGCTTTGGTTCTCCATTTACAAAGATGATGTCTTAACCTCATCAATACTGTTTTTGTTTTTGTCTGTTCCAGGAGGCTCTGAAGGTTTGGATCATTCTTTTACTCATTAAACTTCTCTCTCCTTACTTCGTAGTTGCTCTGCAGCTTCCACCAAACAGCAGGATTGATCTGGTTTAATGTTTCACAGCAGCACTCCTCTTCCTGTTTACACCACCTTCAGAGGATTAAAACCAGATTCACTCTGGCTTCAGTTTCCTGGAGTTTGGATGGAGACCAGGTTAGACCAGGTTAAACCAGGTCAAACCAGGCCAAACCAGTCTAAAAAAGGTTAAACCAGGCAAAACCAGTCCAAACCAGGTTAAATCAGGGTAAAGCAGGTTAAATTCTGAAGTCACCAACAGATCATTAAATCCATCCAGATTCCACAGCTGAAGCTTCTGCAGCTCCTGTCTGGATGTGTCCACCATGTCTCACGCTGAGGTTGTCTTCTTTGTCTTCCATCCTTCTGATCACTTTCACAGCTACCGTTTCATTTTTCTCTAAACATCCATCTTGAATCTGTCATGAGCTGTCGGTGGTTGAGCTGATGAGTTATTTTCGTTCATACTTGTTGCATAAATAAATAACAATGTTTTGAACTGACTGACACTTAAATGAATGTGGGTACGATGCTCACCTAATGTCCATCTGTCAAAACGTGAAGACAAACAAAGAGGAACCAGATGGAGTTGATGTTCTTCCTGTGATATAAAGAGGAGAAACTTTGCAACAAGATGATTTCTTTCTACTTGACAGTAAAATGTTGATCTGAGGTGATGGTGTTGTTCAGCAGATTTGAGTCTCTCCATCAGACTGTCCAGTTGCTCCAGATTAAGTCAGAGGTCCAGCTGAAAACAGTCCAGCTGCAGCTCCTGCAGGAGCCTGAAACTGTCCATCTATGTTTGGGGATATCAAGATGGACATCTGGACAAAGAGCTCCTCCTCATCCTCATCATTTACACATCTGAAGCCAGAAATATCTTCTAACCACTTCCTGGAACACTTCTTGGTGGACCACCAATAGGATCCATCGGTGGTCCACCATTAATGGTCCACCATAGGTGGTCTACATGAAGTCTTTCCATCTGAAAGACCGTCAACATCTGACGATGCTCACATATTATGAGTTTTTTTCCCAACAAATCAGAATCCCTGTTTTATTTGCTGCAGCAAGTCATAAGGTTAGTTAGACAACTCGTTCCTGTAAAGGACTACTATTCTGGACAGGTACTGGACTAGACTGGAGCAGGTACTGGATTATTCTTGAATAGGAACTGAACTAGTCTGGAGCAGGTACTTGACTTGTCTAGAACAGGTACTGGACTATTCTGGTGTCTGCTGGAGATCATTGGTTTGCCTTCATCTCGTCCTCCTCCTGATGAAGGTCTGTTATTCTTCTGAAGTACTCTCTTTCCACGAGAACGCCCCAACAGGGGTCTGGTAATTCACCTGTTGCGGGTTAGAAGGTGCGGCTTGTTTTTTCTCCAGTAAACTGCTTTCTTCTGGCTTGCATCAAGTGATGTGTATATTTTGTATTATTTCTGAAGTTTTAGGACACAGTTGTCTTATTTTAGTGTCTGGTTTATCTGATAATTCTTTTAAAAATACAATTTGTTGACGTGTTTCACTTTGAATGTCCATCTGTTGCTTTTGTGTCCACATCTCAGGATCATCCGCGGGCTGAATATGAATTCAGGGTCATGCAGAAATCTCTGAAGAAAGAGCCAAAGTCACAGCACAAGGTAACCAAACTACAGCCTGTAAGTGAACTCCAGGGGCCTCATTTATAAAACCTGTTACGTAAGAAAACGTTGCGTGATGCAAGGTGAAATTTGCGGTCGCAACATTCCTCGCAAAAGTCAGGATCTATAAAGAGTTTACGTGCGTAAAAAAGTTCCCAATTTTCCAAAACCTTTGGACCACACGTGTAATCTTGCGTAATGCTCCGGCGAGGTTTTCTAGACTGCATTGTAGTGACTTCTGATGGTAACACGAAATATCACATGGATAAAGACCTCTGCATAGCGCTCAGCTGCATATGAGACCATCCTAAGGGGTCTCAGGAGGAATTTCACAATGGAGCATGACTCCGCGATGATGTCATATGACGTTCATTCTTCAACAAGTCCTTGAACATGCGTTTGACACCTTAGACACAACGTCACACAAATTACTCAATATTGTTTCAATTTCTTACAGTTCATCAGTTGTTTCTCTCTGATTTTGCAGAACAGCATTCGTCAGCATCCGTCTTCCTCCAGACGAGCATGTGCTTGGAACGTTCTTGTATGGTCTCCATGGTTACCATTTTGACCAATAACATTGATCGGCTTGCTCGTTTAAATACACATTGACATTCACGAGGTGCTTTGCATTGATCATTTATGGTTGAATGTGGGCGTGTAGAGGCCAGGACAGGAGGCAGAGCCTTGTACGCAACTGTTGACGTGCAGCTGTGATCTATAAAGGGAAATTGCTTGCTGGTGTGTGTACGTAGGGTTTTATAAATCGGAATTCTTTTTTTGCGTACGAAAATTCTAACTTTGGAGATAGAAATCTTTCAGGATGGACTATACGCAATGTTTTATAAATGAGGCCCCAGGTCTCAACATCTGGATCACAACCAGCTTAGCTCTAATAGATCACATAGTAACAAACAGAAATCACCTTTCCATCAGAGGTTCTCCATTAAACTAAACTTCTGTAATTCAAACCAGCCAAACTTATTTTATCATTAACGCAACCACCCAGGCTGCATTTAATGAGCATTCTGGTTTCCTTCCAGGTGGAGAAGCTCACATGTCGAGACCGGCTGCCTGCCTACATGACCAACATCGTCATGATGCTGTTGATGGTGAGAAGCTGCTGCTTCTGGTTGTCTGCTGCACATCTTCTGCTGTGTTTTTGGAGTCTAACCCTTCTCACCGGCAGATTGGAGTTACGTTTGCCATCGTGTTTGGTGTGATCCTTTACCGCATCTCTACCAAAGCTGCTCTTCATATGAGCTCCAGCCCAATCACCAGGAACCATGTCCAGCTGACAGTCAAAACCACTGCAGCCATCATCAACCTCGTGGTGATCCTCATCCTGGATGAGGTTTATGGAGCGGTGGCCCGATGGCTGACAGTGCTCGGTACGTTTCAGAAATTAAACATTGATTCAGACAACAACTTAACATTCCTCTTCCTAAACTTCCGTAAACACTGTTCCACAAAGGTAGTTTAGAAATATTTCTGTATCATTGTTTTTGTTTGGATATTAAAAATATTTTCTTGTTCACCTTCAGAGGCTCCGAAAACAGACAAGAGTTTTGAGGAACGACTCATCTTCAAGACCTTCATTCTGAAGTTTGTAAACGCTTTCACACCAATCATCTACATCGCTTTCTTCAGGGGACGGTCAGTGACCTCACATCTGTTTAGGAGATTTTCTGCCACAGCTGGAAAAAATCAATCTAATTATTCCCTTCACTTCCAGACTGGTAGGCCGTCCGGGCAGATACTTGTACGTCTTTGAGTCTTACAGGATGGAAGAGGTACGGTTCACATTTTTATTCTTTTTATAACAAAACCTAAGGTCATAATAAAATGAAAAGAGCCGCAGGGGCGAATCAAGGCTTCGTTCTTGGACCCCTTCTCTTTGTCGTATATATCGCCTCTCTGGGCCACGTTATTCAATCACACGGCTTCTTACATCACTGCTATGCAGATGATGCACCACTCTATCTGTCATTCCCACGAGATTCAATACAGTTCAATTTCATTTTATTCATACAGCATCTATTAAAACACTAGTAATCCCTAGACACTTCTCAGAAACCCAGATCATGACCCCTGTACACATAGCTGAACAGTGGTAAGAAAAACTCTCTCCTGGGAAGAAATCTTGATCAGGACCTGAATCACTGGGGGGACCCTCCTGCTGAAGACCAGCTGGGTAAAAAGAATAAATGAAGAGGAACACAAGACAGAGAGGATGAAGGACAGAGAAAGGAGAGGCACAAAAATATATAAATGTTTCTGGTTCTGGACTGAAGCTAAAAAGGGCCAGTTTCTGGTACTGCACTAATGCTAAATTGGGCCAGTTTTTGAGGAAAAACTGGACCACAGCAGACTCGACCTCAGAATTCAGAGTGAAGAGTCAAAGAGTCAAAGTTTCAGATTAGCTGTCACCTGAAGCGGTTGACGATGTCCATTCTGTCACAGTAGAAACAGCCGAAATCCAGAATCATGTTTGTACACATATACAGACCTGCTGATGTGAAGTTACTGTGTAGGGACCAGATGGGGGCGCCATCTGGGACTGTGGGTGGTCTCTGCATGTGTTCACAGTGTTTCTCTGTTCTGTTTTTGGACAGTGCGCTCATGGAGGCTGTCTGATGGAGCTGTGCATCCAGCTGAGTATCACCATGCTGGGAAAACAGCTAATCCAGAACAACCTGTTTGAGATCGGAATCCCGTAAGTAGAGTTTATCTTCACGATACCGTCAGCAGACCTTAAAGAAACACAACGGAACTTGAAACCCCCTCCAAAAAGTTTCAAAAGTGATTTAGTTCAACATATAACAAGACAAATTGCACTTCCTCCACAGCCTGAACGTGTCCATTCTCCGATACTAGGAACTGTGTAAAAGCTGATTGAAGCGTTGCCAGATGCCTGGAGAGAAACCCACAATCAGACCTGCTGCTTCTCCTCATCTTTCCATTTTTATGACTGATGTGTCTCAGACTACAATTATGGAAACATGAAATACATCCACAATGAAAACAGAAAGGCAGACTACCAATATTTATAAGCTAATTTACAGAAAGACAAGAAACTCAAACTGGTTTGTAATAACCTGACATGGCAACCATGGTAACGGTGTTTATTATGTGGGGTTAACCAGACGCAAACTATAAGATGAAGCTATTTAACGAACATGATCACTATGAATGAGATGACATAGACAGCAAAGAAAAAGAAGAGACAAGAAAAAGAGAGAGAATGATCAGGAAGATCTCTTCAAATCAAATCAAATCAAACTTCATTTATAAAGCGTTTTTCATGCAAAAGTAACACAAAGTGCTTTACATAATAAAAACAATAATTGAAACAACAACAACAGCAAAAAAGAACAACTTAAAAGTCATCACACACCCAAGGTTATAACAGAAATTTCAAAAAAGCACCCACACCCAGTCATCCTCTCTCTCTCTCTTATACGCAGACAAAATCAGCACATAATAGCAACTGGAGCCAAAAGGAGCTAAAATTTCAAATGAACTTAAAACCAATATCTCTTACACAAATCAATATTGCACAGACATACACAAGTCGATATTGACAAAAGTAAATTCACTGGCATGAGCTAAGAGAAGCAGAGCTGCTAATCTGATAGTGTCCTAGCCTTGTTGCTCCTCTGTATTTGAGTTTGGTTGATATTAAGCTGCATGTTTGCTCACTGGTTTATAGTCCAAGTTTCATAATAGAAGCTGGGGGACGAGGGACTAATATTTACAATGCTGATAACAGACAACTGTGCTTCTCAACGAGAGAAGCCACCAGAGAGCACAATCTTTCATGGTGTTGCTTTAATCTCTAGTGAACCAAATGTGGTTAGGATCTTTACCTGTCAGGAAAGGTGTGTTCATGTTTGAATGTGTGTGTGTGTGTGTGTGTGTGTGTACGTGTGGTCAGGAAACTGAAGAAGCTGATCCGATACATCCGCTCCAAACAAGGAGCTTTTCAAGAAGAAGAGCGGCAGAAAAAGCTGCAGAGATACGAGGTGGACCACTTCCTGGAACCGTTCGCTGGATTAACTCCTGAATACATGGAGATGAGTGAGCACCTCCCCCATCACCTCTGTCACCACCACCATGATCACCTCCATCACCACCACCACCACTTCCATCACCACCACCATCATCACTTCCATCACCACCATCACTTCCATCACCTCCACCATCACCATCATCACTTCCATCACCTCCACCATCACCATCATCACTTTTATCACCACCACCACCACCATCATCATCATCATCATCATCACTTCCATCACCACCATCATTTAATTTCATTTCATTTATTCACTGTCAAAACCATTGTATGAAACGTAACACATACCAACACATACGGAAATGTAAAAATCTTTGACTCTAAATATATGTATGTATACATATATGTGTGTATTAATGTATATACACATATTTACACACACATCTGTACATGTAGAACCCCTTATAGATAAATCTATAGAATTAAATTAATGTTTTATAAATCTATACTCAATGTGCACACACCTATCTATGTATACATACCTATATACATACACACGCATTAGAATACACATAACAAATATCTAGTTTAACATGTCTGAAAATGGGAAGCAAAAAGTAAAACTTATTTAATCCTACCCCTTCTACAATATTCAATAGTCTCACTTTATAATATCCTGCTTCCTGAGTCTTTTTGATTCATGAAAAAAAGAATACATAGATATATAGTAATGAAGAAAGTAATCAAGCACAATATGAATGATAAATTATGAAGCTGCATATTCACATCCACATTCACACCCACCATCACCATCACTTCCTCTGCCAGATACACTCTCAGTCTCAACGCAAACAGAAAAAACATAACCCATTTAAATAGTTAAATTTCCAGAATGTCTTGTTTCTTTGGACTTTAATCCTCCAAACAAGAGTCAACAGCTAAAAATAGTTTTTCATTGGCAGAGAAGATTTGTCAGATCTTTCATGGGTTCAGTGACATCCTCAGCTCTGCTGTTCATCAAACTAATGTTCCTGACAAACACGGCGCCATTTAAAAGAGAAATAAGTAGATTTATGACCAAGAAGCATTGTTACAACAAAGGAATCATCTACCAAACACTCATTTCCTTACTTTTTGTACTTAGTTCATGTGCATACATGTCAAAACTAGTACCTGTCATTTTCCCATAAGTCCTGGGGGTGAAATATGAGGGGTGTTGGACATGCGACAAAATTATCTCATAGAGATGAAGATGCTTTATTTGTTTGAAACTTCATGGAACTTGTCTTATAAATCTAAAAGGTTTGAATCGAGGCAATAGGATTTAGTTTGTGTTGATTCAAGCTTTTGACCTGGATGACTGAATGTCTCATCGGCACCTGTGACCTTTTCCATCCATCTGTATTTCTAATTTTGTCTGGTAACTAGTTGTAGAAAAGGGTGAGAGGACTGAAGACACAACTGAATGGGTCAAGGTGTTAAAGCGCATGGACTGTTTTTATAACGTGTGAAGTAATTATCAGTTAGACGCTGACACTGCGAAGAGTTTAGTCACCACTGCTGCTAATAAAGAAACATTCATGCTGACAGAATACTTCCTAAAATAGACCTCTGCTCATGAAGTCTGGAGTTACCAACCAGACTGCTCACAGATTAAGATGAGAATAAGCTTTAAAAAATGATCTCAAAAAAAGATTAGAACGTGAAATTTTCATGATTAAGAAGAAAACTTGAGGTCAGGATAAAAAGTTGATCCACTGAGGACATACTGATGGTTTCTTCTTCTTTCTCCAGTCATCCAGTTTGGTTTTGTCACTTTGTTTGTGGCGTCCTTCCCGCTAGCTCCGCTCTTCGCACTACTCAACAACATCATCGAAATACGACTCGACGCCAAGAAGTTTGTGACGGAGCTGCGAAGACCAGTGGCAGCAAGAGCCAAAGACATCGGTGGGTTACAATGAACATGATGAAAAACCTTTAAAAACGCCGCGTTGACCTGAATTTCAGATGAGTTTGCTCGTCTTTGAATGCATCACAGCTTTGTGGTCTTCTACTGGGGGGCCAAGAAGATCCATCCACAGCGACCTGAACGTATCCCGCAGCTGCAGATTTAAACATTAAATTATGGAAATAAATGCTTCATACTTGGATAGAAAAAAAATGTTTTTAGAGAAGAAGAAGTGGGATGATCCTTTATGTCTGTTACCCCCATCTATTACGAAATAAACTATGAGCCAGTGAGCAAACAAAGAACTCTAGTAATACAGCCTGATATCGACCAAACTGAAATACACAGGACGCAGACGGAAAGAAATATGACTTATTAATCCAGTAGCATCAGACTAGTAACTCCAGTAACTAGTTTACTCTGGTCCAATATTGACTCGTTTTTGCCAGTCCAAGACTGACTCGTGTACGTAATCATGCTGATCTCTCTCTTTCTTTTTCTTGCCTCTTCTGATAAAACCCTCTTCTCTTCCTTCGCTGCCTCTGCCATGACGTTCGCAGTGATCATGTACGTTAGATAGCTTCATCTTACCGTTCGCATCAGGCTCCACATAGAACTCAATGTGACCGTGGTTGCCATGTCGGCTGTGGAAGATGTACGATTTGTCTTGTTTTTCTAATTTTAGAAACTTTTTTGGTGTTCCGTTGATTTGCTTTAAACCAGTCTAGTTCTGTCCCTTTAATCCTGATAAGGTGCCCTCATCGATAAAATGTTTGGGTCCATGGAGTCAAACTCAAAACCAGTATGGACATCCAGTATCTAAGGTCATGAGGAAGTCATCACTCTAACCAGCACTATTTCTGAACCCTGACTGAAAACCATCAAATAAAGGGTTCAAATAAGTTTAAAGATTTTTTGGAGGGCAGAGTTTAAAGTTTGGTTTTATATTTGGGTCGATGCATCTCTGTCGTTTACAGTAATGGTTCAATACTTTGTTGTTTGTATGTTTGCAGGTATTTGGTACAATATTCTGAGAGGAGTCGCAAAGGTGGCAATCATCATTAACGTAAGTCACACATTGTAGACCAGATTCAGAACCAGACTCAGAACTAGGTCTGCAGGTAACTGCAGACAGCTGTTGCAGGATTCACTTCAGTGTTTGGGCTTCATTCACCAAGAGCTAAAAACAACCAACCAGTAGAGGGTTCTAGAAAAACCTGGAAGATTCTGAGTGAATATTGGGAATGTGCCAGAACCAGTGCCAATAAGAGCAGGAGATGTGGCTCCAATCAGAATGAACGGCGGTATGAGGTTCTGGTCAGTCTGAAGTAACTACAGTAGGTTCTGGTGGGTTCTGGTCACACTGGAGGAGCTACAGGAGGTTCTGGTCACTCCTACATGTGTCTACCATCTCCTGGATTCTGGACCAGTCAGGTTGTGGGATAGGCTGGTAAGGTGGAAGCTGATGGAAAGATGGAAACCTAAATCCACAAACCCTTCTGAATGATGCCCGAAGACTGATGCAGTCACTCCAAGCCAGGAAGGAATGTGTGTTCTGGTCTGAGACAAAGTTGTACTTTTGGGCCTTAGTTCTGAAAGGAACAGCAGAGCCACAGTGAAGCATGGTGGGGGTAGCATTATGGTTGGGGGAAGCTTCTCTCCACCTGGATCAGGGGCATTGGTCAGGATAGATGTAAAAATTAACAAAACACACATCAGACCCAGATATGACTCTAGGAAAGGAAAACCAAAGTCCTGGACTCCCCAGAGTCCAATCCCATCAAATATTGAACGTGAATGTTTTCATCACACTCTAGTGGGATAAAAGGTAGTTAAGATGTGTGAGGTTATCAGAGACTGTTGCTGGAATAAAGGCTCAGCTGTGAGTGTGGGGGGTGGTAGGGTTAGGGCAAGGGTTGGGGTTTAGCATTAAAGTTAGAAATCACTTGTCAGTAACACGTGATCCTCCACCTCCTCCAGGCGTTCGTCATCTCCTTCACATCAGACTTCATCCCTCGGATGGTCTACCAGTACATGTACAGTCCTGACGGGTCCATGCACGGCTTCGTCAACCACACGCTCTCCTACTTCAACGTTAGCCACTTCGAGGTTGGCAAAGGAACCATGGACCCCACACACCTGGGGCACCATGTGGAGATCTGCAGGTAGGAAATCTAACCGACACCTTCAAACACATACAAATCAGAGGTTCAAAGTTCACACAGTCAGAGTCGAGATTATATAGATATAGAAGGTATTATTAGAAGGTATTTTTCTGTATTTTTACTGAAGAACCAGTTACCTGTTTTTAAGTCACTGTAAATGTATGTTTATTAACCCTTAGATGCACCTTCAAAAACGTTACCCTCAAGTCTCTGTACACATAAATGTTTGTGTAACTTAACATCATTTTTATTGGTCTAAAAAACACAATAATTGAATAATTTTCTCTTTACTTTATGTAAACTATCGTATCAATATTATTTATGGTTTGATTAATGCACCCTGGTATATGTGAAAGATTAATTACTGTGCTGTGTAGATGCGTTGATGTTTACATTATTTCATGGTGCGTTCCTATTGGTTGGTAAGCTGACAGAGATCGTCGAGGCAGCAACAGGCCGTCACACTCTGAGATCACTGCTGATATCTGTCGCAGCCATCTTTGATCATTCATCTTTGTGAGATCTACCACCACCGTTTCTGAGCTACGATGGAACATTTTTACCTCTTTTGACCATCTTTCGTGTGAGATGCTGAAATTTTACAGTCTGAACTTGACATAAATTTGAACGCGCTGAAACAACAAAGTCGTACGCATCCTCCCTCGCAGTAATGTTTGGACTGGTCATTGGTAGTTGTATTATGCCAGTCATGTTTTGTGGGTGGTTATGTCAGGAATGTAACGACTGCTTGATTTGCTGATGAGAATGATCTCAGTAGTTTGTTTCAGGATTAGTTTTGTAATTCTGATCAGCTGGATTCAGACTGGATCTCTGACTTCACCAAATCTAGAACTTTATTTTGTTTTAGCCTCAGAAAAACTCAAGCAGCAACTGCTTCTCTAAGTCTTCTCTAATACCTTAGCTGATGTCTTTCTCTTTTGGGACAATGTTAACAAACACCTGTTGGTGTCATTGTTGCTGTTGTTGTGTGTTACCATAAAACAAATATGTCTGTGGTTGTCCTGAAGGTACAAGGACTACAGAGAGCCACCTTGGTCTACTACCCCGTACGAGATCTCCAAGGAGTTCTGGGCAGTTCTGGCAGTCAGGCTGGCCTTCGTGATCATCTTCCAGGTGAGATTAGACCTGCAGCTTTTTAATAGTCGAATTAAGATCAGTTATTTTCAGAGGAACACTTTATGAAATAAAAAACAAAAGTTAAAAACAATGAAGCTGGCTGTTAATGCGTAACAGGATCCACTGATCACACGGATCATCCAGGTACGACGGCATCGTCTTTGGAGAGATCGTTGGTGGAGGGGCGGTCTGATAAAGGGAGTGGTTAAGCAGAAACTTCGAGTTAACCAAGAACATAACCTGCTCGGACCAGGTTTGAGATGTGGAGTAAATTACCATGGCAGCATACCTTCATCTAAACCTATCCACCTTTCGTAGTACGGGTCAGTCAGGAAGTTACTCCTCACGTGATCAAGTTACTCTCGAAGTTACTCCACTAAGCTGGTTAAACCCACTTCGTAGTACAGGCCTCTGGTTTTGGCTTATCTGGGCCTGGTTTCAGCTCCTCTAGTTCTGGTTTCAGTTCTTCTAGTCCAGGCCTGTGTTCCAATATCTGTACTTCCCATACTTACCATACTCAGTTTGAGTACATAATGTGTTTCGATTACGACTTAACTGTCTACTGAAAAGATCAAAGGTGTACTCAAAACGGCCAAAACCCTGAGGGCAGAACTTTGTATACTTTTCGTGCAACTGTTCGACATGACTATCGCTTGACAGAAATATGCGCGCCATACATTTCCTTTCTTAAATCTTCGGATCACGGATTAACGGTGCACCAACAACTCCACCACTTGACTTGCTTGTCAGAAAGACGTCGCTGGTGTGGACACTTGTCACTTAAACATGTCTGACCAATGGAAAAGCATCCGCCCACCGTGGAACGTTTGTGTCAAAATTACTCAATCAAAAAAAAAAAAAAAGAAAAAGTTCACTTCTCCTCAATCGAAAAAAAATCAATATACATATTTTTTATTAATTTAATTAAGTTTTTTTTCTTTGATTGAAAATATTACTTTTTGGATTGAAGCAACTTTTTTGGGATTGAATAATAAAGACATAAATGTCCTACCCATAATATGGCCCAAACACAAAAAAGATTACTTCAATCAAAAAAAGTATTTTCAATTTAAAAGAAAAACTTCAATTAAAAAAAAAAAAAAAAATGCACTTTTTTTCTTTGATTGAAAAGGTTTTTTTTTTTTATTTGAATTGTTCTAATTACTGAAAATCTATTTTTTGATTGAAACAACCTTTTTTCTGATTGAATAATAAAACCCTCAGTAGGATTCAGCACATTACACTTCTGCTAAACTGACTCTTTTCCACTTGAAACAGGCTAAGCAGCATTCAGTTTGCTGTGCACGACTGTGATTGTGTACAGTGCCGTCATTGGGTCTGTGCTGTAGCCAATAAAAGCCCATGTAGCATTGATTACTGGCGTTTTTTTTGAGAGTTGCCGCCTGAACGCTGTTGAATACAAAGACAGAATAATCCTAATCTCTTATATGGGTGGGGAGGCACAGGATGAGGATGAGGCAGGGTCTACAGAGACTGACAAAGCAGTGGACAAGAAAATGAAATTTTTATTATATCGCAATGACTGACACTCATTTACATCCACCAGACACTCATTTACATCCACCATACTACTGTACACCAATGATTATCAAACACACACCACATCCACCGTCTTTTGTCTTTGTCTGTCTTTTCTGTGCTTCACTGTTGGCATATTTTATCCCTGACAGAATCATGTACCAATAAAATTTGTTAGACCAGACTGTCCAGAGGGCTGAAAGACACATTCTCCCTCACTCTTATCTGTAAACACAAGAAAACTTAAATTTGCTGCAAGATGAAATTGCATATAAAAGAGAAAGGGTTTTTTTTTGTTTTTTTTTTTGTCAATCTTGGCACTAACCCACCACATACATGCATTCATATATGCATTTGTGAAACTGTCGAGTGATTCTTGCTTTGGTTTTGTCTGCGGCAGAACGTTGTGATGCTGATGAACGACGTGGTGGACTGGTTGATTCCAGACATCCCCAAAGACATCAGCCTGCAGATCCACAAGGAGAAGATCCTGCTGGTGGACCTCTTCATGAAGGAGGAACAAGGGAAGCTGGACAGACTGGACAGGAAGAACTCATCCAGCCTGAAGGAGAACTGCAGCAACACGACAACCACGGTCCATCCACGAGCCAAGCAGCAAAGTAGCAAACCGTTCTGATGCGTCCACTATACAAACTATCCAAACCGGGTATACACACATGTCCAGAACATTCCAGCTACTGGGAGAACAACTGGCCAATCAGGTGTGAGGAAAGCAATGCTGCTGTCACAGTCCAAATGTGCACGTTCAGGATTCATGTGTTCTCAGCTGTGCATGTGTAGATGATGTAAATAAACCTGTAAATGTTCCTGAAGAACCCAGAATGGAGAACTGGAGACTCACCTGAAATGTAGAACAGGTGAAACCACATTTACACACTTTTTGATTCAACCTCAAATGATCTGACTTCAGTCCGAGAACATTTACCTACGTTCTCTAAAGTTATTCTCCTCAAACGTTTCTTGAATAAATGTTTTCCGCTTGTCAATAATCAGTGCAGAGCGTTGAAGCCCAGGTTGTTCATAAATGGTTTAAAACCAGTAACAGCTGCTTCTCTAACACCACTGCTGATGTCTTTACTTCAGACCAGCAAACATCTGCTCTTATAGAGGCCTGTACACCTGATCAGTTCATTAATGATGTTGATCAGCAGGAAGCAGGAGGAGGTCCAGTCCAGTACAGGGTCAGACCAGAGGTGGGTTAGACAAGGTGATGCCAGGATGTTGCTCAGCTGATTAGATCCAGAAACATTTCCACCAACCACAGACCGACTCTGCAACAAAAAACACTGAAGAAGGGCAGCTGTTTTAACAATTTCCACTGGAAGATCAATAATTCAGGTTTAATCAGTGATCTTTGGATAAAAACGGGTCTGAAGGTTCAGTGATGCAATTCTGTGTTTTCCTGTCGGAGTCACACTAATGCCAGGTTCACACTGTACGATTTTTACAATTTTATAAAATTAGCCCTCAGATTCACCTTCAAAAAAAGTTACATTAAACACTAGAGATGGGAATCGAATCAGCGTCATCGTATCATTAGCAGCTTTGTGGCCGTCACCCTCTGAAACGATCACGTCTGATATCTGTGGCAGCCATCTTTGGTCGTCCATCTATGCTAGAACTCACACCGTCTCTGAGCTACGATGGAACATTTTCACCATCTTTAGTCTGAAATCGTACAAGGTGAACCCCGACACAACTGAAACTGGTAGCAGAAATGTCATTAGTGTGAGTGATGTACTGAAACAAGCGCATCTGATTTCATTTAGTTCTAGAAAGTTCTGAAGAGGTTCAGTGAAAATGGATCTTCAGCTGCAGGAAAGTCTGGTTCCTGCTTTAACCAACACAAGTTTTCACGTTTAAACATTCATGACAGGAACGTCATTTGGATCGTTACGTACATCTGCTAGTTTCCACATAAGATTTACATTCTTATTTTAGCTTTTGTAAACTGCAACAATTTCTTTATTGTGACACTTTTTGGTTTTTAAATTGTTTATCAATAAAACACTTTCATGTTCAATTTTTGTGAATTTTTCATTTACGGTCAGTTGCTGACAAACATCACAGACGTCTCACCTGACGTCTCACAGAACATGTGGGCGGCGAGTGAACACGCACCCTGGTGTTCAGGACATCATCCGCTCAGAATAGCAGCAGCTGACAAAAACCCAAATCTCTGGGTTACGGTTAGAAACCCCACATTTCTACCACTATTCTCTTGCAAACCAACTTCAGTACATTTACAGATTGACTCACCCCAGTGAGTCAGACATCACCTGGTTGGACATTGAAGGCAAGAACAGCAGATCTCAGACATCCCATTTCTCAGTCAGTCCATAAAACATGTTAACAACTGCTTCTACTCTGACTTAGAACAACACTCTGATCCCTGAATGCAGGTTTACTCGCTGTTCCAAGAGTCCGTAGGTCTAGAAAAGGTGGCAGAGCCTTCACCTAACAGTCTCGCCTATTATGGAATCAACTTCCAACCTCGATCCAGGATGCAGACTCCGTCTCTACATTTAAGGTTAAACTGAAGAGCTTCCTGTTTGATAGTCATTAACTCTGTAGTCTCTTGGACCATCTCTTAGTTATACTGCTATAGGCCTAGGCTGCTGGGAGAAACCTATTGTCTTTTTTGTCACAGGGGGTTTAGTTTTCTGTGGTGGGGGGCTGCCACGGGCATACCTGGATTGCTGCAGACCACTGGTGCTTATCCGTCAAGCCCCACTAGGATGTTCACCAACTGGATCCCCATGAAGGGTGGGGATTCCCCATGTTGGGGGGGCTGTGTGGTGGTCTCCTGCCCTTCCCTGCGCGTTTGGTGCATCCTTCTTGCCTGCATCCAGGGGTGGGGTGTAGCCTTCTTCCTGTGCAGTACCCACTGTGCTGCTGTTGGTCTCTGGATGTCCTGGCTGGTACCTGTCCTGGATTCTGGATTGGTCCTTTTTTCTGTTGCCTTTGGCTTTTTTTTCTTTTTTTTTTCTGTGATCCAGCCTGCTGATCAACATGTCTGACTGCTGGATGGCTTTATTTCTGGTGGATATGAGGGTTACATTACATACAGATCACAACACAAACGTCCACACGTTCATCTATACACAGCACAACACACACACCATATCTATGTCGAGTGCTCTCGGACAAAACCAGGGTTTTTGAGTTAATCAAGTGTTGTGTTACACCCGATACACTCAATATCACTTGCACTTATACACAAGAAGACGTACATCTCTGCAAGATTAAACTGCATATATACACACAACTAAAAAAAACAAAACGGGTTCTTGCCAGGTCTTGGCGTTAAGCAGACAGAGGAAGTAAAAAAAAGAATCACAGCAGTGTGTAAAAAAGAAAACAAGGAAAGTTTAAAATCCTTTTAATAGCTTATATTAAAAATAAATACAGATAGAAAACTGGTTAACTCATTTTTAATCCTGTAATACACCCAAGCAGAGTTTTGTGTTTTTGGTTCTTAATTTATTAATTTATTTATTTATTAATTTATCTTTTTCATGCGTGCATATTCATGACGATGCATGCCTGCCCAAAAAAAACACTACAACAAGAAATCCATTCAAATCCCCATTTTTGATCTGGCTACATATATATATGTGTATACACACACACACACACATATATATATGTATGTAAAAGCTCAATCGCAATAAAACTGAACTTCTCATCGGCATCAAAACCACACTTTCCAAAATTAACAGTTTTTCAGTTGACGGTTCCAGTTTCCCCTCAGGTTAAGAGTCTGGGTGTCATCCTCGACAACTCACTATCTTTCAATGCTCATATCAATAACATTACCCGGTCTGCGTACTTCCATTTACGTAACATTAAATCGCCTCCGCCCCTCCCTCACCCCCCACACTGCCACCATCCTGGTTTACAGCCTCGTCACCTCCCGTCTTGATTATTGTAACTCACTTCTTTTTGGTGTCCCCCACAAATCCCTCCATAAGCTT
>JBAMYA010073465.1:0-24800 GCA_037176975.1 Arrhamphus sclerolepis
CTGTGTAAAGGAGGAAATGAGGGGAATTAGGACATACATATATACATATACATATATACACACGCACACACATATATATGTATGTATATATGTGTGTATATATATATATACATACACGTAGTCATCTGAAAAAGGTTTTGATTGCAGGTCAGAATGTTCGGTGAACTGTGCACTGTGCTCTATGTTCTCTAAGAAACTAGATTTATTAAAGCGGTATTGCTTTCTTTATGATCGTAATATTGACAGTTCTTTGATTTTCTGAGCTTCTCTACTTTTTAAATTAACCGTCAGGAAAAGCCTGGCTGTGAGAATCTGTGCTCCACAGATTTAACCCAAAGCTTTATCGAAATCTGCTCTCCAACTGTTGCACAAAAACATCCATCACCACTTAAAACCATAAAACCAAGAGTATAGAGACTTGACATTGGACAGCAGCAGATCCTTTGACTCCTCCTGGGCTTTCTCCTGGGTTTCTCAATGAATATTAGCATCTGTTATCTAAAGCCTGCTTTATGCCTATCAGCTATTCATGTAGACTATGCATGCCTGTTCATGTTGCTTTGTAATAACACGATCAACGGGTGGATTCTTCTTCTGCAACGCTACAGTTTGCAGTGCTGAGTCTCCTTCCATTTATTTCCTGTATGTAGCTCAGAAATATCAACAGAGCAAATAAAGTCCATTTTATGTGAACTGTAGTCGATAAATGTTGTGGAACGTTTGTTTTTACAGACACTGCAGCAAACCATTATTCTTCCCGACCTGAAAATGACAAGGAAGAAGTAGTGGTGGGAAATTTGAAAATATAACAATCACGTTTCTTTCAGTCCACATCGCTGTGATAAGTAGCTACATTTAGAGAGAGGTTCACATCAGTAACTTCTTCCATCTGCTGCAACAAACCCAGTTCCTTTCAAATAACTGTTTTGGGGTGCACTGTGTGTCCCACTTTGGTTAAGTAGTTAAGTATTGGGTATTTAAGACATATTTCAGGAACAGCTTGATGTATTCACAGACAACATTAAAAAGCTTCTTTCATACATTTCTACAAGCCACAGAAAAAATCTGAGCGAGCAAAAGATTCTTTTCGTTTGTCACAGAGAATTGGGATTGCATGATTTAAAGTAGAAACTTTTTTTCCACTGAAATATTATTATGATGAGAAGACTTGTAAGATAAGACTGAATTTCGAGTTGGGTTGTAGAAGGTGATCCTTCCACCCCTTAATTTTTTCTTTCCATCATCTTTAATAGCTGTCTCAGAGAGTCTTTGTCTCAGAGTGGTGATTTTTACACCACTGCAATCTGTGGCAACTTCAATTTTACTTGCTGATATAACCTTTATCTGTTAGATTTTTATACATTCCATGTAGCAGATAGTAGCTAGTACCAGTTTGCAGTGGCACACCACATTCTCGTCTTTTCTTTTCCAACGCATTTTCTTCAGCTGCTTGGTGTTGGAACTTTAGCTTATGGAATTGTTTTTCGGCTTAAAGCTGAGCTTTTTTCCACATTCATTTGTTTGGTGAACTGCATGTTTGCATTTGATCATGCTTAGTGTGTTTTAAAATGGCTTGAATGATATCTGTGGCATTTGAAGTTGGCTTCAAGAAAATGTCAGTCCTCATTCTCCTTTAGCCGATGCTGAAAAAAAAAAAAAAAAGATTTTTCTGCTTTAATGTTATTCTAAAAATGTGGAGCACTGAGTTCCACCATGAGGGAGAGCCTGAATTAGTTCTTATTCTGGCAGGTCAAAGGCTCACTTACTACAATTTTTTGGTAAAGTTGGTGAATTGTTTTAATGATGCTCATGAATTAGTGATGTGTCGTTCATGAAAGATTCGTTCAATATGAACGAATCTTTCATATGACTCAGAAGTAATGAGTCGTCTCAGTGAGTGATTTGTTCATTTTCATGCAGTACCTTTTCTCGCCACATGGCAGGCAGCTGCATCTGCTCAGTCAGCAGGACAGGAAACTGAAATGATTCGTTCACATCTCATTCTGCTGTGCGTCCGTCCTCAGGTCCTCGTTCATTTGAATGACAGCCAGGCCGTTCAGGCTGTGTAGCGAGCAGTAAGCACAACAGTTCATTCATATGGATCATTCATATGATCATTCTCTTGTTCATTTGTGACATGACAGGCAGTTCAGGTTCAGCCTGGTTCGTTCTTGTCACGTGACAGCTACTTAGCCACTGTTGTGCTGTTAAACAACAATGTCTGGAGGAAAGAAGACACAAGTCACTTTGTTGTGGTCTGTATTTGCTTTCCCAGGTTTTCACATGGTTTGAATTGCTTGGAACATTTTGTGTTTTATACTTTGTCAGCTCAGCTGAAGCAAACCATGTTGCTTTCAGTACTTAGTGTTGAGAACTGCGGCCTTTTTTATAACCCCACAAGAGGGCTACGGCGCCACCTGCTGTAAAAATGAACAAAATGACTTAAAAAAAAGATTTGTTCAATTTCTGTCCGAGAGTAAAAGATCCAAGTCAGTTGAACTTCCCAACACTATCATGAATGTCCTCTGACTTGAACAATATAGGAAACATGAAAAACAGTGTCCATTGGAGGGTAGAACGTTGCATTTTGGACTTGAACATCTGAAAAAAAAAAAAAAAGTAAATGCACACACACACACACACATAAATGTTTTTTTTTTGTTTTTTTTTATTATAAAGCTAAAGTTCCATCGCTGCAGAGATGCGGCGCCGGGTTTCAGGTACCTTGCTCAGGGGCACATCATCCATGGATGTGGACGTGGGGAAGCACTTGCTCAGCACTCTGCCCGCCCACATCATTGGTACCAGCTGGAGATTAAACTGGCGACCTTCTGGTTGCCAGCCCAGTTTTCTGCTAAATAAGCATTGTTCAAAATCTTACTTTCCTTCTTTTACCTTTGGATGTCAAAAATTCAAAATGGAATCTGCTGTCACCCAGTGGATACCATTTTTATGGTCCTCCCCTGCTCTGTTTGCTTCATTTCGAAGTTTCTGATATGCTTAGTGCTTAACATTATGAACCTTTGCATTACCTCTGCATTTTAAACCACCATCTTTCTTGTACCATCAAGACAATAGCATGTTAAAATCATCTCTCTTGTTTCAAAGACTGTCAGTCTGCAGTCATACATTTAAGGTTTTATTTTATCAAAGAAAAAAAGGATGTAGCTCTGAAAGCTAATGGTTGTCCTTCAAACAGGAAGTTTATGGTTTGATCGCTGATTTATCCAGTTCAAGCACTGACGTGTCCTTGGCCAAGAACTACTCATTATACCCATTGTGTTCCTAGCTTGTAAATGTTTATTTATGGAAGTGTCTGAATGCTTGTTTTCTGATGGCATGTGCAGTTGTTCTGAAAACACATGTTCCATCCTGCAAGGAAGCCATTTAAAAATAAATAAAAAATAAAAAAAATACTTTGAACACTGATTTATCACAGTGAAGCTCTAGTTGACGGTGCACTTTTCAAAGACAGTTACATTACTGCAAGTCCGTTCATCACATCCGTACAATCATTCATGCTGTAGTACACCGCCACAGACAGTGAGTAATTCCTGAAGCACTGGAATGCCTCCCAGCCATGTTGTAGGTTAAGTTATCGAGCCAAGGGGATAATTGCATCAAGAATGAAGGTGTTTCACTTTGCTGCGATGACACCTGTCTCAAATGCAGGCAGCTCAGCAGCTGGAGGAACAGAAGGCCTTGATATGAGGAGAGAGTAGATGCTCTTTGGTTGGCTGACCCCAAAGCTTGAGCCAAATTATTTATAATAAAAGCTCCGTGTCATATCTGTTTAAGATTCAGGGTAGGAGTCGTACGTGGCAGTGGTGCTGAATGTTAATTGGAAAAATGTTCTGTTCGAAGCGTGGGTGCAAAGTGTATGATGTTAGCAAAAGTTTTGACAAATGTGAAACATAATAGAAGGCAGCAGATGTAGTTCTTTCATGGGGCATTGAGGTGCCAAAATGAAATGTGTTGACTTTTGTTGTCAAGGTGCACCAAATGTTATTTCATCAAATCATCTGGTGCCTCTATATTTCTTGTTAACCTTGAAGATGTTTCTTTATCGTCCATACGTCGCAGTACATAATCATGCATATAAGCAATACGTGCAGGAAAAAAAAAAAAAAAAAACTTCAGCATCATGTTCTCTTCCTTCACTAAACTGTCACATTCATGATTCATGCATTTATTCATATCTGCCTGATGCACTGAAGACAGGGGAAACTAGCCACAGAATGAGAGCGAGAAAAAGAGATTGATTACGTTCCCTGAAGCCAAAAGAGACAGGCAGCACAAGTTCCTTGATAACAGAAAGAGTGACGATCTTTGGGATTTAAACTGCTGGTCTTTGCTCCCATTACTCATATTGGACAAAGAGAGTTGCAATCCTCCTCGCATTTTTATGAAGGGAACTGCACTAAGTAATGTATTTATGCCTGAATTTAAACCGCTTAATAACTTATATTGAATTTTGCTTGTTCTACATATTTATAAGTGTAGCCTGGAAATAAATGGAGCAATTTCTGCCAGTCCCTCCAATTGCCGCTCACTTACTAAGTAGGGTTGATATTTGCTATGAACATCCTCGAAAAAAAGAAAAGAAAAAAAACATCATTCCATCCATTAACAACAGTTTATCCAAGGCCCAGGCCTCCCTCTCCCCCAGCCACTTCCTCCAGCCCTTACAGGAGAGCACTGAGGTATTCCCAGCCTAGCTTCGAATGATAATGTCTCAAGTGTGTCCTGTGTTGTGAAACACCTCCTGAGGGAGGCGACTAGGAGTCATCATGAAACTCATTTCAGCTGCTTCCATGTGTGATCTCTTTCTTTGTGAGCCACTGCCCACAATTTGTGACTGTAGGTGAGGATAAGAACAAGGCCTGACCGGTATTTAAAGTCTTTTGGCTCATCTCGCTCAACACCACAACAGACGAGTGTAAAGTCTGCACCTCTGCAGGGGCAGCACTGTTCTGGGTCTTTGACAGAGTTTCTACAGGTTAAGCGATGCTTGATTTAATATTAATGCCAGTCATAAATACATTTAAGCAAAAAGAAGAAAAGAAAAGGCTGAAAAAAGCATGCAATGACACCAATTATTCAGATTTAGTGATAATTCTGTCCACCACAGTACCTTTGCTTTCAGTGTAGCTGTGGAGCCAGATGCATTTCAGGGATGTTTCTGTGGCTTTTGCTGCCATTGGTGGCATGAATGATGGAGCAGTGCTCCTTGATATCCAGGTTAAAGCGTGGGAGTGTAAAAACAGACCAGTCCTGGCATAAATGATGGAACAGTGCACCTTGATATCCAGGTTAAAGTGTGGGAGTATAAAAACAGAACAGACCTGAGATATAAGTGGCATTGTGTGTGGGATTTTGGGTGTTTCTCAGATTATAAGTGTGATTCAGCTCTGTTGCCTTTTGTTCCCAGTTTGAAGATCTTCATTGCCATCAACCTGTTTTAACCAGACTCCAAATTAGGAATTTTCCAGCTATTTCTCATTAAATGTGTACTTCCCTGTAACTAAATAGCTCCCTGCATGAATATAATGAGTCGGTGGAGAGGCTGTGATTTAAGTCAGAAAAAAAAGTGAGGAATGAAGTTACGTGAGGTCAATGTAAAAACAAATCTTATTTTTGTTGTCTGTGTAGGACACTAAGATCTTCAGGGGGAGATTTGCTGTTAGAACCTTAAACAAGAACCAAACCAAACAAGGCAAAAATGCCGTTAGTTGCTTTGGAGCACACTGATGGAATAAATTTATTCAACAGAACTTGAAACCTCCTCCAAAAAAGCTTCTAAAATCATTTTAGCAGTAGTTCGACTTATTACTAGACATATTGCACCTACGCTATAGCCTGATTGCACACAGAATCCTACAATCACACAAACTGCTTCTCCAAACCATTTCCATTTGATCAGCAAGATCCTGGCCATGAGTCAGTACTGGACTGGCGTCAACTTGCTGGTGTGAGCTGACACTGGACGGCTGCGAGACAGTCAGTGCACTAGCCTTGCTGCTATTGGATTAGTTGTTTCTTTTTTTTTTTCTTTTGCTTTCCATGTCCTGTGCGTTTGAGTTTGTTTGAAAGGCTGCATTACTAAAGTTCTTTGTATGCTCACTGGTTCAGTTTAATTCTGAATGGAAGCTGGGAGATGAGGCGACATTTGCACTTCTCAACCAGAGAGGGTGCTAAAGTGTTGCTCTGCATTAAAGGGACACTGTGCAGGATTTTCTTCCATCTAGCGGTGAGGTTGTACACTGCAACCATATTTTTTTATCCATCTCCTTTCCCCGAGACTCATTTCCGTCTATGGTAGCGAAAGATGTCGTTGAGCTGGGAAACAGAGTCGTCAACCAACACAACTTCTAGTAGTATTCTTTCAGTTGATGAGGTTAGTTTTGTGAAATAGTTGTTGTTTTCATTATCAATTTAGACCAATGTCCATTACAAGAAAATTTATAGTGTATAGTCTTTTTTTCTTTGATCAATTACTTCAATGCTAATATTAGCCAGCAACAACTGACAATGAAGACAAGGTAACCTAGCCATATAGCTACTGATCTATATATTATATTCACACTGTGGGTGGAGGCACACGGAGCTCGGGAAGCGGCGGGTTCCCCGAGGTTGGGCGGCGAGAGACGAGCGTGGGTACTGAGCAAGAACCTCCCACGGACCCACATCGCAACTCCACTCCCCTCCACTCCCACCCACCACCGCTAGAGACCACCAGCCAGAGCACATGCGTAACGCGGTCAGCACGGAGATGTAAGAGTTCACCAGCAGCCATGTCTGACTAATGCAAGGATAGGGCTCGATAGAGATGGCGCCCCCCTCCAAGCCAATCGGGGCCGGGAAGGAGGGAGAGCATTGGACAGCAGAATGGGTGCTGGGCCCGTGTGGGCCCAAGCGCCACTACCGGGCATCACGACCGGTCTGCAATAATTATAAAAACAAGATTGCAAGTAGCATTGACAGGGAAATGTTCTTTCTAGAATCTGACAACAATTTTGGCAGTGCAACATGGAAACCACCATTGAATATACCAGTGCAAAGTCTATATAAATGGGAATTTCAAGACCTACCAGATCACTGCAATTTCTTCTATTACTAATTAATAAGGTCATACTTTTGAATTAAACAGTCCGTTTTTGTTAATAGACAACCCGAAATATTACACAGTGTCCCTTTAAGATAGCATTTGTAACTGCTCCCCACACTTTTTTTTTTTTTTTTACATTAATTTAAATCTCAGTTTTTCTACTGTCAGCTCAGAGCTTCATCTGGACACGAGACCTATTTCTTTTAAAGGCTGGGAGTCAAACCTGCGACTGCTTCAGTCGACTGTGGTCTCCTTCAACCACTTGGTTACCAATGGCCTTTTTTCACTTCAGTGGACATTACATAGCAGGCTCTCAGATCAGATGCCATGACAGTAAAAGCAGCAATTACCTTCTTTGCGCGACACGTCAATTGTGATCGAGAACCTGAAGATGAATACAACATTTTGAGAGGTATTGCTCACATTTAACGTGCCTGTGCACGCCTAAACTACAACAGACCATTTCAAATCTTCTGCTGCACCCACTGAAATAGCACTGTTGTCATGTTTTAGGTCAAACAGCCTTGCAATGTGAAAAAAAAAATAATCTCAACACACAGAAGGTGAAAGAAGAAAAAAGAAAAAAAATTTATTTGGATGAGGTGCTTTTAGCCTTCAGTGAAGCTGAGGCCAGCAAACGGTGGCTAGACGAACTCAAAAAGAAGATTAAAAAAAGTATAAACACTGACAAGATTGTATCTTCAAGAAGAAAATGAAAGGTCAAAAGAGGGAGGGATGCCATATAATTCAGTTAGAACAAGCAAGTCACAGTTTACCAATCAATGTCACAGAAATGTTCAAATATTGGAGGTCAACTAACGCAAAGCATCTACAACACGACAAAACAGGAAGACCCAAAGCCAAGCAGGCTTAAAAATGAAGTCACTGTACATTGAAGTGCAGGACTCCCAAAAGTTTCAGACGTTACCGCTTAAATTCACTGCTTTTTATCACAGTCTGAGTACATATGAAAAGAATTTCCTGAACAAGTAAATGTTCAGTCTTTAAAAGAAATAGCTCTGGGAGCACAGCTGCTTTGATTGACATGTTTGCTCTGATGCGATATTTTTATGAGATGGGGGTGGGGGGGTGGGGGGGGTGTTGTCCAGGCATCCATGTCATTTTGATTCATTTATGTTATGACTATCACTTTTGTGGGAAGTAGGAAGAACAGGTTCTGCTGCTGTTCTACTGCACGTGTATCATGTTTCTAATTCAGAAAAAAATACCTGATTGTTGGTTAATAATAGAAGACCATCAGGGAATTAAAATTCCCATTTTCTTTCTTTTTTTTTTAAAAAAAGACTATGTAGTAATAAAAGTTCATTAATAATTAGAAGTTACAGTTGAAACCAGGGTGCTCATACATAAACGATGCACACACACAAAACAGGCCCTATATGTTGTTTACATATAAAATAGACTTGATTAAAGAATGTGTGCACATTTATATTTATTTTTAACCTTGTGTACAAACATTTTGTAGATGGGGGAGACTGGCACAGATGGTGAGGTGGTGAATTGAAGCCCCATTTATCTCATACATTTAACTTCAGTTCATATCAGACTTGTTGATCTGTGTAATCATAAACAGCCAAACCTGCAGTATCAGATGTTTTCCTGCAGTGATCCTCTGCTATAACATAAACACATTCATATCAAATTATATCCTACAGTGGTGGATAGCACTGATTGATGCGTTAATCATGAAAAGGTGTGTATCAGTCAGTCTAATTGCTGAGTAAAAATAAATAGAGTGGTGACGATCGAGTGTAAAGCTGCATGTTTGCACTTACACTCCTGAAGGAGTAATGGATAAGGATGGAGAGAGTTTTTAGGGACCACCAAGGTTTCTTGGCCCCTGATGATGACTGGCTAAGAAATCAGTGCTCTTGGATCAACTTGGTCCAGTGTCAAACAGACCAACCCACTGGAAGTGCATCATCGAGAGCATGTTGACTGCTTTTGGATTTCTGGCAAAAATGTCTCTTTTCAACTGGAATTAACTGACAGGAATGTGTTTGATATAATTAACATTAAATAATGTTAAATTAGATGACATTTTTAACATGACACTAGTTTCCTTACAGTATGGGAGGACAACAACATGAAAAGACAATTTACAGTAATGTTAGTTTCACAAATGTAACTGCTACAACTGACTGTCGTCATGTTGCTATAAGGGCTGAGAGTCAATATAAATTTGTCTATATGAACCGTAAAAATGTGCATATGATTGATGTACAAGTTATCTGTGACTCAAGCATGGTTCTGACTTATTTAGTGTTGCAGTGGGCATGTGCTTGTCTGCATGGTTGGCAGCGGCTGATTTATAGGCAGGAAGCATTCGCAGGATGCTTGTTTTTTTTTTTATCCCAAACTGTTTCATTAAGGCAGCACAACAGAACTTGAAAGACCCTCCCCCAAAAAGTTTCTAAAATGATTTTAGTGGCATTTCAACTTGTAACAACACAAAACACACCTCTGCTACAGCCTGCGTGCTTCACCTGCATTAGGACTATGTAGGATGCCAACACTGACCAGTCCAGGCAGACATTCCCCCTTTCTGCCGGCACTTGTAACAGTGTTAGCCAGAAGCTAACGATAAGATGAAGAGATTTAACATACATTATCACTAGCGTTATATCAGAAAAGACAAGTAAAAGAAAGGGAGAGAATGATCAAGCAAGCTCCTGTACACGAGTCAATGTTGGACCGCTGGGTGAAGCGCAGGGCTGCAGGTCGGACAACGTCCTAGCCTTGCTGCTATTAGAGTAGTAAGTCACATATTTTTCTTGCCTTCTATGTCCTGTGCATTTGAGTTTAGTTGATATTAGATATTAAATATTTGTTTGCTCACAGGTTCATTGTTTATTTTGTAATAGAAACTGGAAAATGAGGTTTGAGGCTTCGATAATATTTATGATGATAAGAGACAGTTACCTTCTCAACCAGAGAGGGTGCTAAAGAGCACAATCTTGCTTTAAATCAGAGTAAACCTTTCCTATTTTATATCAGTCAGAATTACCAAAGTTATTTATGTGGAATAGTAATGGAAAATTGTTTGTCTTTCTACAAAGTCAGCTATTATTGTACATTTATTTATCTTTTTGTTTGCTTTGAAGCTGTATAACTCAAATGTCAAACATTTTGGTTTTCCTTCCACATGCTTCTCACAACAGTTTTGGTCCATTCCTCCTGACAGAACTGGAGGAAACGAGTTAGATTTGTAGGTTGCCTTACTCACACTCACCTTCTCAGATCTGGTGACAAACTTTCTTGTCATGACATGAGAGGAGGCGGGAACCCAAACACAGAACTCCAGGAAGCAGGAGTTCAACAAAAGTCCTTTAATAAGAAAAAGGTGCTGTCAGATCAGGAAAGTTTAATTCCAAAACTAGAACAGAAACTGATCTAGCAAACAAAACTGAGACGCGGAGATGAACAAACTGGAGTATAAAGATAAACCATGCAGGAACAAAACGAGGAACAGGAGACAAAAAGAAACATCTGGAGGCGATAAAAGACAACAAAGTGTAAGAAGACAAACAGGAAGAAACCAGCAAACAAGAAAGAGAAAGACAAGACAATATATAGAGAGAGGGGCTGATGAGACTCGGGTAAAAACAATCAGGAAAGGTGGGACCAGGGAAGTAAATCAGAACAAAACCAAACATGCAAACATGTCAAAGTAAAGGAGGACCACGACTGGGACACACCATTCTTAGCAATAAATACTAGATTCTGATCTACTGGCAAGATTGGATCAGTCTGGTGTGATCTTAAAATTGCTTTGAAGTGACTCACGTGTGCAGAAAGACGTAGACATCAAATGCAGTACGTATTTTCGAAGGTTGTGGATAGTGGAAACCGACAAATCCATAAAAAAAAAATTAATAAGGAGAAGACTGCAAAAAAGGAAAGAAGAACAATTGTGACATCAGTCGCATTACAGTGATGTCAAAGATGGATAAAATGGGACACAGAAGTTGCACTGGAAAACATCAGCTACGTATCGAGTTAATTCAATTCAATAAAATTTGTTTATATAGCATCTATTACAAGACAAGTTATCTTTAGACGCTTCACAGAAACCCAGAGCATGACCCCATTTAGAAACTCGTTTGAAAGTGAAAAAAAAAGACCCAAAAAGAGATTTGATGTCATTTGAGCTGTTCAGACAGCCATCAAAAAATCAAATATAGGCACAAAAAAAAAAAAAAAAAAAATCAGATTTCTGTCACTTTTGCCTGCAGTGTGAACATGAGTGACACATTTAAAGATGTCACAATCACACTCACAGCGCCGTGGAAGCTGCATTTTTAAAGACCCTATTGGGAAAGTACTTCTCAGCTGGCAGGATGACAGCTAACTAATGCAATGAGAAGCTCCTCATTACATAAAAAAAAACAAAAACAGTCTAACAGCAGGATGATCAGAATCTGTATTTTATAATCATTTCAGCTAATAAGCTAAGAAATGCAAGAATGCATATCCCACAGCAACATCCCCATAAAGTAGCTCGTTCTAATATAAAAAGTGCCAATTATTTTCATTTTGACAGGAAGTTAACAGCAAATCAGACCTTGAAATGTTTCATTTATTTGCATGTGGTCTGACCTTCTTAGGTCATAACATTTTAAATCAGCTCTATGAACAACAGCTACTTTTTATAAAGTCGGTCCAACAGTGTTTTGTTTGCTGCGGTGGGATACAAGTTATGGATTCCTACATTAGCTAAAGCAAAATGTAGCCATTAGCATTAACCACAAGTCATTCTGTGGAACATATGAAAGAGCCTGCTGCACTTCATTAGCATAATATGGCCACTCATTGTGCATCAATCTGCACCCATTACCGGCGCTCAGCCCTCCCTCCATCCAAACCTGCTGCAACATAAGTGACCAATGGTGAGGACGAATATGACTGCTCTGCTCATTCAGTTTGAAGCTGGGATGTGATGGCAGATGGTACGGAGATGGTGAGCGACATGACCCAGCATACTGATGAAAATAAAATGAAAATTAGCATGATACAGCAGATTATTGGCAGAGAGAGAGAAAAAAAAACACTGATTACTTCATTGAAACAGGGACTAAACAAGCAACGTTCTATATGAAGGCATATGTACTAACAGGGCTTGCATCACTTTTACATTATTTGATTATCTAGATTAAATTTGTTAATCTGTCTGCAGTCTCATAGCATATCAGATGCAATATTCCCACATCTGGCTGTACTCTGGCATGAAGACCTTGTGAGAGACATCACTGCACAGATGAAATTCAATAATGCAGTTATAGGGCTCACGTAGGATCTAATTTCATGCTAGACCACTCATCAAATGGTTGTGTAAGCCTCTGTAGTTTCAAAAGTAACATTATCCTTTTTTATATAGCTTCAAGACATCATCTGAGCACCCTGCAAGGCCAGTTCAACACATTTTGCTTCCTTCTTTTTACTGTCGTCTTGAAAAGCAAATACAGTGATCACACTACGTAGTTAGGTTGTTGTCATTCCACTCACAAAATTCAAGATAGTTTTAGTCACCACAAGTAATAAAAAAAAGCTTTATTTCTCTTAAGTGTAACTCAGGCTGGAGCCGAGCAGGAGTCATCAAACCTGACTTGTGCTCTCTGATGAGACCTTGTTGATGTACAGTTGATGTGACAGCAGCGGAATGTCAGCAACACAATACCAGCAGCTGCCTTCTGTCAGCGTCCATGCTGGACAAGCCTGGCAACAATAATGATGTACACCAAGAAGCATTCTGATGGAGCTCACGGACTGCTGCACAATCATGTTCTGAATTGGAGTGTCATTCTCTTTTATGAAAAGAACACCAAGCTTGTCCTTTAAATCAAAAAGAACCTCACAGGACTTTATTCAGGCCTAACTTTTAGATCAGAAAGGGAGTCTGAGTTGTGCCATTTCGCAGTAGTTTTCATCATTTGTTTTATTTTAATCAATGCCATCTTATTGATTTTTTTTCTTTACAGTACATGTTGGTTTGTAGGTTTTAACCTTGTGAGGAAGAAGAGGCCCCAGGAAAACAGCAGCTGTGCCTCTCATCAACAAAGGCTGCAATCCATTTATGCAACTGAATTATTCTTTGAGCAATTGAAAACAAAAAGAAAAGACTATTGTACTTAAACCTCTTGCTCTCTATCGCACATCTATTCCATTTTAATATTGTCAAGTATAGTCTGGGGGGGTTATTTAGCCAGGAGGGTGTCCAGCTGCCTTTTGGACACCCTGTTTAAAAAAAACAGACAAAAAACAAACAGAAAAACATCTGTGCTGTGATTTATGAATGAAAATAAGAGCAGAGCAAAGCTCATAACCAGGAGACACTGGTTATAAAGCTCCTTAACCAGTCTCTGAAATGGAGTCTTATCTACAAGTGATCTTCATAGATTGAAATGTTTTGTGCATTGCAAGTGTGCATCATCCTTTGTATGATCTTTTTTTCCTTTTTTTAACTGCTTGGATGATTGCCAAGGCAGAGATGTTTTTTTCTGGATAGTTTTGTTGACTGAGTTGTGAGACAATGCTGATAATTGATTAATTAAATAATACCGTTGGTTGAACTAGCAACATGTCCTGTGGTGGATATGTTGTTAGTTTAACAATGTGAATTATTTTACAGGGAAGTCAAAGTGCTCTCATGCTGGTGATGTGTTCGCCTCTACGCCTCGCTATCTGAGCACTCTCAATCTACACACTATTTTTTTTTTGAAGTCAGAGAAATCTACCTGTGGCTCACGTGTGGCTCAGGTGATTCTACACTGAAGCAATTTAAGTATCAGGTATCTGTGGTTCTGTGAGTTTCTGGATGACTCCCAGTCACACAGGTCACTTGGTTCCTCCTTGGTATGAGAAGATCTCGTGAGGCCAGACATCATCTACCATGCAGTATTTAGAGCAAAAGCGCAACAGTAGCCAACAGGTCACATACGTGAATTTATTTACATCAAATCTCAACATATCCGGTTTCTTTACTGCCAGTCGCAGTCAAAAAGGGATGAAACAGGAGGACATTACATCCACCTCAGTTGGGGACTGTGTATCACCAACGATAGACCAACATGAATCTGTCCAGAAATGCACCTGAGCATCAGTTTTAAGATGGACTTTAAAGACAAGTGAAAGTAGTGACACTGGTGACAAAAAGGCTTTTTAAGTTCCTGCTGCAGCGCTTGTACTCACTCAGGGTAGACCATGGAACATCTGCGAACTGTTATGTTAATCTGGTGGTCGCTAATGGCTTCAGACATGGGTAATTATTTGCAAAAAAGAAAAAAACCAGCAGCAACAAAAAAGAATGTTGCCTTTAGATCGCGCACTAAAAGCACAATGCTAATTATAATAAGAAGAAGTCATTTGAGTTCCTGATCCCCAACTCCAACACAACTGGACTCAATCCTTCACTTACTGCTCTTATTCCAATGACAGCAAGAGTGCAACTTGAAGGCAGAACAATAGCAGGTGAAGTCTAAGCTGTCCTTAGCTGTCAGGCTTCCTCTGTACTTTTTCTGTTGTAACTGTGAAAACAACAATTTTACTTGTCATTTCATAGTTTCCCCCATGCTCTCACACTTATAAAGAGCTGGACCTTGGCCTTAAGAAGAGAAGAAAAAGGGACATTTATAATGTGAAAAAGAGACGCTGTGTGCTCAACAATTTGCCAAGCATGAAGTCTGCACCTATCCAGTCTCATTTTGCTATAAAACCAAAAATGGACCTTCCCAGGCTTCAGTGGAATAATCCAGAGGAAGACTGATCATGCAAGACAGGGAACCCATCAAGTGTAGGCTGGTCACTGCATCCAGCAGTGGGTGCTAAGAATCTAAAAAAAACAAAAAAACAAAACAAATCTTATTCAAGATTGCTGTAAGGTAGCTACCAAAAAGCAGCTGTTATTTTTAATTTTCATTAGTATGATTTCTGCAACTGACTGGCGACCTTCCAGGGTGTACCCCGCCTCCCACCTGGTGATAACTAGGGCTGCTGAGTATCATGTGGATAGACACAAGTCCTGATGGCCATAAACAAGATTTTGTTTGTAGGGACTCCACGACAAAACACACACTCATTATCAAATCTCTTACTTTATGTGGAAATTTAAAACAAGTATTAATTCAACAACACTCATTTTGATTTGCTATAAATATAAAAGAATTAAGTGCAAAATAAATGTTCCTCCCAAGTTATCAAATGCATGAACTCAACATATTTAGAATTATGTAAGCAACAAAATAAATGCATGCTAATAAAGTGAAAAACATTTTGTGCAAAATATGCAAATTAAAATAAAATAAAAATTGAATCGAAACACAATATTACTCTTGCAACATCACAGTGGGCCTGGCTAGTTAACGTGCAGATTTAACTTCTGCAAATGTCCAACTATTGCTAACTAGCAAAAACAATTGATAAAAAACAAACACCGCCTTTATCCTGTGTTGTTTTTTCCACCCCCAATTTTCACTTCTTTCAACCTTCAGCGCCACTCCCAAAATTTCTTTTAGTGCCCATTGTTTGATGTCTCTTGGTTTAACAAGTTGAAAATCAGGACTTCTGCAGGAGTTTCATCATTTTTTTGCAGCAGCAAAGCAGTTTGCAACATTAGTGGTGGTGCACTTACTGTGCTGCGTTTCTATGAAAAGCCAATGCAATCGCTGGACAGCGCAAAGGCCTAGTTTCTAATTCCACATGTGACTGCCAATGTCTGCCCACCACAGCAAGGGAACCTTATGTCTTGATCTTTGCTGTAGCCTGACATGCACCTTCCTAGAAAAGTAGCCACACGTAGTACCAACGTGGACCTCAATACATTTGATTGGTCTGCTTGGCAGTATATATTTTCTTCTATTTCCCTCTACCACTTTGTCCTTTTCAAGCCAGATGCAATATGAGTAAAAATGACTGTTGCTCAGTATTTATCAGCTCAAATTCACACAACATGCACTTCATTTGCTCTGTTGCTTCTACAGATCTGAGCTACTTATTGGAAGTCAACTAAAATGAAGAACCTGCACCGCCACCTAGCCTTTGGCAGTGGCACAAAGAATATAAGCCATAAATAATGTAGGTCCTGTATGTCGGATAAATGCATAGTTGCTACAGAGGAGCAGAAATCCCACTTAAGTGATGACAAATCCACCACACTGACTCTCTCCACCACAACCTACTGTTGGTGTTTCCAGAGGCCTGTCTGCCATGATTGGTCCGAAATGATTGTGGCGCTTCATTGCATGTGACAGTGGAGAGATGGTGTTTCCACAACATATCAAAATTAGGTATTGAGTGACCAACTTTATCAATATCAAGCACAAAGCAATTGGGATCAACACTAATATGAAGCAATTTGATCGATACAATAAAGATATCGATTTTCTGATACCGAGTTGTGCTGACGGGTGGAATTGACTCCAGCTGACCCCTGTGACCCCTAAATAGAATTGAAACGGGTATTGTAAATCAATTGATTAGCATAACTTGACATATATCTCTCCACTGCCTTCTTTTTATGGGTAAAAAACTAAATTTTAACATGTGTATGTTTGCATACAAGTTCCCTGCAGTGGATTCTGAAGACTTTCAGTTTCATTTATTTATTTACTGTTAGTAGTGATATAGTATCATAAATTTCGGAGAAAACCAAGTGCTCGCCAGAAAGTCTGATGAACAGAGAAATAGAGGGCTATTCAACAAAAAGCTTGAGTGATCATTATTTTTACATTTAGAACAGTGTTAGAAAGATGTGCAGAGCTCATAGATCTTTGAACCATGTATATTCCAAAAAACTGAACTCACCCAACAAAAGCAGCACCTAACTTCTCAAATCAAGTTACATGCATTTTACCATCTTTTCTGACTTTAAACGATTTGGTAATAATGGCTGCACAATATATTAAAGATTTATTATCATCATAATATCAACAATATTATCATTGAAATGCAGTTATATGCCATTCACTGGAATGTGTCAATTTTTGGATTGAAAGCAGAAAGTTATTACGATACCCTGAAATATTGATTAATATATTGCTATAAACATGAAGAATTATAAGATTTTTGATTTGGAAGTCACCTCGCGGAGTCTTAAAAGTACTCTAAAGCATTTTTTTTTTCATATTAGGAAATGCTGTGTTTATTCTTCTGATCAGTGTTGCTCGTTAAATATTTTCAAAGAATCATGAATAATCGAGTCATGACGAAGTACTCTTCAACATGAAAGTGAGTGCTTTTTGCTCATTTATTGTAGAAAGTCTGGACAAGGATGTCGGCTTAATGTTTGGCAGTGTGGCTACGTATAATCCAGAAAAGTGCAAGCAAATGAGCAGTCATTAGGCTGAGCGAGAAAGTTTTATGTGTGACACACAAGACCAAGAGCCAAGGAGTTTCAGAACTGTGCATTGTGCAAACACTGCAAAATGAAATACAGCAGAAGAGACGATTTCCAAGAGCTGACTCTGGCGCTCATAAGATTTAGCAGTTACACAAGGAAGGAAACAGAACATTTGCATATGCAGGTGTGAATTATACTTGGTATTGTTTCACCCCTGTGAAATCTAGGTGAGTTTGAGTTAATTACAAAAGCCATGCTGCACTCTGAGGTACTCAGCGAGATCAAAGTGAATTCAGAACCCACCTACACTTTCGTTTTAGATGAGCTCCAGCAGACAATTGCTCTGTAAGCAGTTCCTCTGTTCCAGAACCAGGATGTGTTTAAGGTAATGTTTTTGTGTTTCTAAACTCAGCAACAAAGTGGAACACATTCAGAGACTGAGTTCATACGGTTCACATACAGTCAGGTCCAGAAATACTTTGACAGTGAGTTTTTCCTTTACCTTTACGATGAATCATAAACAGTCGAGACTTTTAGCCTTAAATCGAGAGACTTCACAAAAATATTATATGTAACACTGAGGAATTACAGCCATGTTAAACAAAGTACCTCAAAAGTACTGAATGAAAAGAAGCTAACTGTCCACTGTCTGTCAGCTCTCTTTACTTCAAGACAAATGAAGCAGATGAATGTTCTATGGTTGATTCAGCTGTTTGACAGGAACGACCAATCCAAAGAAAATAACAACACGCCATTATTAGGCTGAAAACAAAAATCTAAATAAAGGTAGGTGAGAGATGGAACAAAAGTTGGATGTGGCCAGATCAATGTTTTGTCTTTTGTTTTTTTTTGTGTGTACATTCTTAAAAAAAAGAAGGAAAGCACTGGTGAAATCAACAACAAAAGCAGGATGTGGAAGACCACAGAAAACAACTAAAGTGGATGAATAATTTCCTTGATGAAGAAAAAAGAAACCCCTCACAGCAGCAGAAAACTCTGATACCAAATATTTATGCTCCAGAATCGATTATCATATTAAAGTACTAATATTTTACTAATTTTGGGTAAATATGTAGTTTATCATTAACAGGAACACAGTGGGAAGTGGCTGTATGGGAATATAGTCTAAATGACAGGAAGTATGTTCTACTTGATAGGAACTATCTTCCACCAGTCATAGTCATATGTGAAATAAAGCTGCATGAATGCCTAACTGGGCTGCTTACTCACTAGGTTGCTAGTCTACTTGTTGTTCGCATGATGGAAGTCACATGTGAGCTAATTCACTTCACAACAAGGTGGTGCTGTGTGATGTCTGGAATAAGACAGTGATCACTGTGGAAATGTCGGAAAACCACTCAGACCGTAGAATGTGATGAGGTCATGGTGGGACTGAGCGAAGAGGAGGAGAAAAGGGGGAAAGGTGTGGCTAGGGCAAGACGGACATCCTTCTGTGCACACTGACACTTACCAGGTACAGAGGGAGAAAATGTGGAGCTGGCGCCAACATAACATGTGACCTGAAGCTAGAATTTGAACTGTGCTACTTTTGATTTTGATGTCCCAAACACATTTACATTTTTGTAAATAAAAACAAAAAAAAAAGTATCAGCAGCAATATCTGCCTAATCAGGGTCATTACTTGTCTAAATGTACATGCAAGTGCCTGCATGAATGTAATTATGGAGAATATCACTGGTAACATTCAAGATCAGAAAAAGCTAAAGTAGTATCAGAATAAGGGGAGGAGAAAAGATCATATGTTAAACATGGTGGAAGCAGTATTATGGTATGGGTATCTCTAGCTGTCACTGGAACAGGCATGAATCCTGAGGTATACAGGGCTTTTCTCTGCTCATCTTCAGAATAATGCTACAAAACTGATGGGACAAAGCTTCACAGTACAGGTGGATGATGACCCTCATCATACTGAGGAAGCGACTCAAGACTTTTTGAAGGCAAAGAAATTGAATATTCTTCAGGATATCTTCACTTTTGTCACTTTCTCCAAATATTTTTGATCCCCTAAAAATGGAGGTACTTTGCTTAAAATGACTTTAATACTCAAACGGTTGTGAAAGCCCTTTAATTAAAGCTCTAAGTCCATTTTTAGGCTCCACATGTGTATAAAGTAATCATAAATCATAAATCTCATTGTTTAAACACACCTGGCTCTAAATGTATTATTTTTTTAAGAATGCAGGTGCTTAATGTGTCTTTATATTTTAGGCCAGAACAGGTTGCAAACTCAAATACTGACTGCAATATTAAAGCTCAGATATGAGCTACTAATGGTAAACATAATTAGGGAATTAAACGCATGAAAACTTGACTTCTGCAGGGAGTGGCCAGTTGTGAGTCACAAAGGTTCATTAGCGTGACCTTGGGGTGGTAGAATAATGAGGGGTCTAAAAATAACCAGCTCAGAAATTCCTGGAAGATTAATTACTGTAACCACAGAAATGCCCGGTGTTTTCCACACAGTGGTCACATCCACCCAGTTAATCTACTGCAAACTCCTGCCTCCATCTCCAAGGACAGCAATCTGCAAGGCCATTTTTTATCTTTTCTTTTCTTTTTTTTTTCTTCTTGCAAACAGTTGTTCTTCAGAAAGCTTTGCCCCAGAACAGAGAGGAATGCAATCAAACCTTTAAGTGCTGCATTCCCTTGCGACTAACGCCGAATGAGATTTGACACGTGTGCATATTTTCGGTGGAGAGATTACCCCACCTCTGACGCCTCTGCAAGGCCAGCATTTATGATGTGGCAGGGGTGAAGTGAAGCCGCTGTGTGGATCGGTCTCTGAAGCGTGCAGCTGGGGCGGTGGGGGGGTATCTGCCTCAGATCTGTCCCATCAGCACATCACAAACGGGCAGCAACAGCAGCGTGCGACAATCACAGCTGGAAAATGAGAAGAGCGGTGAGGCAAACAAACTCCAATACATATCTCAAATAAAAATAGCGCGGTGAAGTACTCGATGGACACAGCTGTCAGAAAACATTGATTCAGATGGCCAGTTTTATCTTTCTTATTCTTTTTCTTTTAATTCCCTGGAATTAAAGACTTGGAATTCGCTTTTAAAGAGAAGCATCAGTCCATGAGATAATTCGCTTTGAAAGATAACAGCATTGGTAAATTGAACCATTTTCTTGATTATTGACCACTGGCAGCAGAAAAGAAACTTTTTCTTTCTTTTTCAGAGGTGTTATGGTCTGTCAAAGCAGATCAAGAGAAAATTTAAAAGCCATCTTATCCAATATGATACCATCAAACAAAACAATAACACCTGCTCCACAGAAAAAGTTTAATGTACTTAAAATGTTGAGATTCATCTCACATGGACTCAACAGCCAGCAATCTTCAGTTCCTGATAAAAAAAAAAGCATCTCTAAACAAAAGAATTATATTTAGCGACATACAAAAAAAGAAGTCCTCCGACAGCTGCCTCCATGAAGCCCTGAAGCTTGAATGAACAGAACGGATCCATCAGCTTGTGATGATCTATTATTGTGATCAAAGCCAAAATGAATTCTAGCAGAGAGGTATATTTCCCTTAGAAACTTTAACAAACCTTCATTTTTAGATCAAAAGGAAACTGAAAAATCTTGATTTTCTATTCTCAGCATCTTTTTTTTTTTTTTGAACTGGATATAATGGATATAATTCTTTAGTAAATATAATTATTACAGGTGGATGTTTTAAAGTAAATTAATTCATGAACATTCATAAAAGAAATGACTAGTTCTGAGTTTTGAAGGCGACTGAATGTTTAATGTCATGATGAACATTAAAGAGAAAAAAAAAAGAAAATAATTATTTTCCACCAAAAATGTTCTTCAGGAACTGAAGTAAAGGCCCGTCTGGTAAGAAAAGGACAACACATCCCTGGACCTGAACTGTGGACGATAGAGCTGGGGGAGCCTCCTCCCACAGGACAGAGCTCTGCAAGCTTTACCATCAAGAGCCATGCCAGTCGCTCTACATAAATAACGAGGGAGAATTTTTGTTTTCTTTTTTTTTTTTTTTTTAAGTGCACTTGGTCAAACCCGGAGGAGAGTAGGGGACATCAGGCTGGTTTGCAGCCTCCCCTTTTCTCTGACCTGCATCTTGTTGGCTCCCAGACTGCAGTATCCAGACCATCCTCTCATTATTCACACTATTCTATGAATTATATCAATTTATTGCACATTTATTGCCCGCTACGAGTATGAAAGTCTTTTCCTCGAGCTAACACAAAGTTTTGCTATTTGTTCCAAGGTTTTAATTAATGCACAGGTGGACAAACAGACGTGGTACAAATAAGCTGGGTTTGCATCTACGTGTATCCAATATTTTTAGATATTTGAAAATTTGTAAAATAAAAAATGTACTCCTCTTGTGTTATTATAAAAGGCAGTTATTATAGAAATGCAGTAGCAATGGACAGAGGAAACACCTTTTTGAAGTTGCATTTCAATTTTCTTTGTTTCCAGAACCAAGAACAAGTAGACAAAAAAAAAAAATGCAATCTATAATAGAATTGAATAGAAAAGGCTTTACTGTCTTCATACGGGTACAAGTACAACTGCCCTCTTAGTAACTAAGTAGCAATAAAACACAGTTAAAATCATTAAGTATAAAAAAGAAAGCATCATGTGTCAAACATGGCGGAGGCAGTGATATGGCCTGGACGTGTGGCCGCGGGCAAGCAGAGGTATACAGGCCTGAGCTCTGCTCACAGTCAGAAAAGATGGTTAACAGCCCGAAACATTGCAAGAAAGAAACTGACCACTTTTCAAAGGCAAACAAATACAACACTCTTCAATCATCTGGAGCAGCTTTTCAATTCCTGAAGACAAAACTGAAGGCAGGAAGACCCACCAAGAAGCAGCAACTACATGTTCAGAGTTTAGATTTGCATCCCTAAATTAAATGATAAATGATTGTTACATTTATAATTTCGTCACTTTTTCCAAATATGTTTGAGACCTTGACAATTGAGTTACCTCATTTAAAATGTTAAATTACACAGGATTTTTTTTTTTTGTGAAACTGCTTCAATTAAAACTCAACGTCTTCACTTTGATCATATCTTGACTGTCATCAAAGTCTGTCTGATCAAACGTCGAGTAAAGGTTAGCGCCAAAACCCGTTCCTAAGAATATTGGATATATACGCAATTTAGTCTCATGGGAGATGTAAGTTTTTTTGTCTGAGAGTGTAAGTGTGAGTGATAACTCCCAGAACCCTGATTTTATTAAAGAGGACTAACAAAAGGGCAAAAGGAAAGGATAGATAAAGACAGAAGACAGACAGTGATGGATGTGGTGTGTGTGTGTGTGTGTGTGTGTGTGTGTTGTATATACATGAATGTGTGGAGGTTTGTGTAGTGATCAGCAGAGCCATGAAGCAGTGATTTTCGCCTCCAATACTTGCTCAGCATCAAACAGTGCTCATAACCAGCTGGATCACAGTTGATGCTGGATCTATACGTGTAATATTCTTCATGCGTAATAGTCCTCAAGTCTAGTGAAGTGCATTAAAAGAGACAGACAGCAACAGGATAGCAACCAGATTTAAACTGTTTCATTTCAAATTGATGGTATATAAAAGGGAAAATAAATCTTAATGCAGCTGTGTTATTGTTCTTTGTTCAAAGGTTTCTTGACCTAACGGCACATAACCAATACTGATTTACGTACGTCAAGAAAGGCGGAGAGAGACAGAAGCTCCTACTTCAAGGTTTCATATTTTATCCACATGCCGACACTTATCAAATACAAACTTAAATAATATGCAATTCAATTTGAAACATGAATGAAATCAAGGCAAATCAAGACTACATTTATTTACATTCAGTCGTACTTCTTTGAATTCAATAGAAAGTTAAAATTTTGACCTAGAAGACAAAATGGTATGGATTTGCAGTCTTCAGTTATTAGCTGTTTTCTTTTCCCTAAATTCTTTTTCCTTCTCAGACTTTGTGAATGTGTAGAAATCTGAAAAATCAGGTCAAAAACTTGACAGATAAAAGAGAGAATGTTTTCTTTGTTAGGACCAGTTTTCCATGTTATCATTCTGAGCGGGTTTTTTTTTTTTTTTTTGGTCAGGAAATAAATATGACATACAATGTCCTTTGGCTCCAGCTGGCTGGCTGGCTGCCCGGAGGGCCTCTGTGTCTTTTCTGATTAGTCAAAAGCGAGAAATGCAATTAAAATGGCAGGTAGCTGCTTCTTCTTGTTGTGCAAACTAAAAAGAGATGTGAGGAGTCACAGGCATCGACTGCTACTGAGTTTCTGTCTACATAAAGGACAAGCAGTACTTCTGGAGGACCTAACTTTATCTGTGCTATATTGATGCAATTTCATTTCTTTCTTTTAATCTCATCTGAAAGTTAAATGAAAAGATAAAACTCAGATCTTCAATGGCTACTTGGTGCCTGTACAGTACTCGTAATCCTCAGTGCAAGTTTCTGGTCTTATTTATTTATTTCATTAAAAGGTTTTATATCAGTATATTGATGTACTGGATTCATTTAGAGAAAGCAGCAGTACAAACTAGTATCTTTATCTCTTGTTTTGCTATTCAAAGTGACTTAAAGCCCTGGAAGTTACTGACAGCAGCCTTTGCAGAGCTGCTGCTCACACAGACCCATCTACATCACATCCGTACCGTGCTAATTTGACAAGACAGCGGCATCAGTCATCATAACCTCCCATCAAGTTCATTGACAAGGTGGGAAGCTAAATTGTCAATAGTGAGCTTAAATCAGTGCCAATATTCCTCAAGGTGGTAAATGATGTTCAGGTTGACAGCCCTGCACTGGAAGGCCTAATACCTGTGAGCAGGACAGACTGATTTCTTATCGCGGCTCCATTGTCACCTATTAAATCTCTAAACCTTTACTCCCACTGTAAGCCTCTGCCAGGCTAACGCACATGCTGAATTTATGCTGTGCACATCCCTCCATTTGTTCATGGTCAATGTCTCTTAATGCATGGGCATCTGTTTGTGGACATGGACAGACAGTAATTAAATTGGGGAATAAAAGAGCGATAAAAACCTCTTTTGTTGCCTCAAATTTAAACAGTTGTTAGCTTCTTTTTTGTTAAATCAAAGAATAATGCTTGATGGATCATTTTATGTTTCCCTGTAAAAAGTAGCGAAAGTATAACAAAAATTGCCCAACTGTGTTCCTGAGCTACAGAACCTGGTATTATTTTTCCAGTAAAAACCCAACAAACACTAACAAACAGCTAACTACAGTTTATGGCCTTCAAAAAACAATCTCATACTGCCATGTTAATGGCTAATAATCTCTCTCTCTATCTCTATCTAGCTATCTATACGTATATATA
>JBAMYA010073475.1:0-24800 GCA_037176975.1 Arrhamphus sclerolepis
TGGAAAATCTCTCATACAAACTCATTGACAAGATGGACAGCTTTCACACCAAATGGGACCCTTTCCTCACTTTCATTAGTAATAAGTTCCCTGTCTCTTTAAGGTTTTAAGGTGGCAGGACCTAAAGTCACACCACTAAACTCTCACTGAGTGCTTTCTTTCCTTTAAGCCCTTTTTTTTATTTAATTTTATTTTATTTATTTTTTATTTTTTTTATATAATATTGTAACAATGGTTCATTCAGAATTCTGCACCATTATATTTTCTTATGATTAGAACTTGATTTGAAAATCAAATCAAGTTCTAATCATAAGAAAATATAATTCTCAATCGAAAATTGCAAAGAACTGAGGTATTCTGATAATACTGTGAAACATTTCATTTACTCTGGGAAAACAACTCAGCGTGTAAAAGCCAAGACCAGAAACTGCTGTTGGACGCACGATACCTTTGAACCCTCATGCAGCATTGTGGGAGATATCATCCTGCTACCTTGTTATATAAAACCACACGGTCTATTGTCACTCGACAAGCGAAAGAGTTATTGCATTATGTCTAATTCAAGTGAATTCCTGATTACCTCCATTGTGTGTGTGTGTGTGTGTACATCCTGTTTTTCAGAGGTATGTTTCCAGTTAACAACGTTCCAATTTTCTACTCTGTTACAGCCATGCATTAGGTAGCCTTTACTGCCACTTTGTGATTATACTAAACACTAAACTAACCAGTTAATAGAAACATGCCCTATACACACCCACACACACATACATATATATATATACAGTATACATATATATGTATATATAGCATTTTGTTGGGTTTTTTAAAGCATACTTTCCATGCACCATTTTCAAAATGTGTTTTAAAAAATAATATCTATTATGGTACAAACAAAAATAATCTACGTCCAACACATTTCTCAAACGCCTCCTAGCACCCTAACATTAGTTACGGTATCTTTTCACCCCTCCTTCTCCTCCTCCTCATCCTCTCTCACTCCCATGCCCCTCAGCCCTGACACCAGCCTCCCTTTGAAGTCCCTTTTTAAGAGCAAAATTAACCTCCTCGTCCAGACGCTGCACTCACTTCTCACCTTTTTAATAAGGCTCTAATAGACAAGTGTCAGGCCTTTTTTTCTTTCCTTTTCTCGCTCACACTGTCACAGACACATGCACACTCACATCCAGGCCCTTACAACTTCCCTGTAAATTCTTTGTCACTTGCCTGCAAACTCAGAGAGCCCTTCCTGTGTTTGCTGTGGTACTGTAAGTTTGTGTGTGTGTGTGTGTGTGTGTGTGTGTGTGTTGGTGAGAGAGGGGGAAAATGAAAGAGAGACAGAGGAAATTTCTGCTGGTTTACTCAGAGTTAAAGCAGCTTCCGCTGCTTTGATACAAACTGAATCAGTGATGTCTTGGGGGTGAAAGATGCCATTAAAGCAGTAGACCATCTAATTGTCACTCAGCATGGGCATTTCTGGGTCCATTACCTGCTCAGTTTAATCTAAAATACATCAAAACGATGTAGACACCCAGCCTTTATGTCTAATATGTGTCAGGTAACATGCAACAGTCACAGCCTCCACTTTCATGTGGATGAGTGGACTGGGAACCTGTCTGCGTTTTGGCTCCAAACCCACATGTTCTGTACATGCTCAGTGTTTCCTGCACCGGCCAGATACGCAGCCTCGGGCTCCTTTTGTAATTCGGTGCAGGTGAATCTGGCCTTTGTGACTCAACCTGTAGCAAAAGGATGTTTCCTTCATTCCTTCATGATCCAGAATCAGGATGACTTTAGGTACTTATTAGGGTTAGAGTTGGCAAACCAAGACAGAACACTTTTCTGTTTCATTGTGTTAATTTTTTTTTTAAAGGCCTTTAACAACAGCATCTTCAAAAGGAACCGCTGACCACAAACTTTACATGTGGTGAAAGCATCAAGTTGTGTCATTCACCTGCTGATATTTGGGCTCCAAATCATCAGCAGATCTGCTGCTTACTGGTTTGCAACAGAGTCACTTTTGTCAAAACTGTCAGTTAGAAAACAACATTCATTTGACACTCTGACACGTGGAATAAAGTTTCCTTTTTCTGTTTGCATCCACCTACATATGGCACAGGACAGAAGGAAAAATACAGTTACATGAAACAAGAGGAAGAACGAGCAGCGATTCAGACTGTGCATTTTGTTGAGTCACAATCAATGAATCACTGAACCAGAGGACTCAGGTGAGTCTCCTGGAAGTGATTCATAATTTGTCATCCTCGATGTGTCATCCATGTTGTGTCTGCAAGACTTTGGAACAGGCGGGTTGTACAGTCCGACAGCCAACGTGCCAACAGCTCCAGCAGCCGGCATTTGGGTTGTAATGTTCAGGATAAATGGAAAGGGGTGAATAGAAGAATAAACTGTGTAAATAATTTGCATTCCTTTAACATCCACGGATGTGAGAAGCAGTCTCCGTACCAGGGACAGATTCCTCCGACTTTAGGATTTAGATGGAGTCTGCTGACAGATCTGTGTGATTAACTTGGATCTGCAGGGATTCGCACATCTCTGCTGCTTCGGTCACACAGTTCAGTTCAATTTATTTATATAGCGCCTATTTTCAACAAGTCATCTAGGTGTTTTGGGAACCCAGAGCTTGACCCGAGGACACATGGCAACGCCATCAGTGGCACGAAAAAACTCCCTCTTGAGAAAGTGTGAAAGTCAAGGTCAGCGAGCCAAATACTGTCTGTCTGGTCCACAAGAGAGTCCAAAGACAATCGTAGATTTATAACTATAACATTTCAGTGTACTGACATCAAAAAGGTGGAATAACTTAGTTTTTAAACTAACTATTAAAAAAAAAAATTATTTTCCCTCAAAATGTTCTTTCTTTTTTTTTTTCTTTTTAAAAATTCCTCATTTTTGGAAAAACACAAATTCAACAAAATGTGAAACATTACAAAAAGTAAAAGATTACACCACATTTGCAATTTTACAGCTGTTTACATTTTCATGTCAAAATTGTGCAAAAAGTTGATATCTTCCAACAAAGAAATTTTAATTTTAAGTTAAAGTCACAGTTTTGCAACATTTATAATAAAGTCTTAATCTTTCAGAATTTGCAATTTTACAAGAAAGACCTTTTTAAAATCTAATTGTGGTAGGAGAAATAGGAGTTTGACATCCCTGATCATTATTATAACGAGCAGGTTGCATCTGTGTTTGTAGATGAGACCAGTTTTAGGACTCCAGGACAGCACAGTCCCAGTAGCTCTGTTTATGCCCCCAAAGTCTTGTTGGGTTTTACATTTTAACACATGAAATGGGAACCACAGAAACATTGTTAACTTTTTGTTTTTTTTCCATATGCTGTAAGCTGTATTATGAAAATGATGGTTGTGTTTGTGTATATTAGCTTCTACTCGCGAAAAAAAAAAAAAAAATCATGAGGCTCTTCCAGACTTTCCAAGTAGAAAAGGAATCAAATTAATAAAGAGAAAGTGTGATTTCTCTTGTGTGACTCTTAAAAAAATGTGTTCAGTTATCGTTTTTTGGGCTAGTGTGCAACACGTCACGAATGTAAGCGCACAGCGCCGCACCATTTCTTTGTGCTTATGTTAACTTGCCATGACCTTTGGTTAGAGTGCAGTATGTTTTTATTTTAAAAAAAAGAAAAAAAAAGCAGATCATCTCTAGACCAAACACGAATAAGTCTGCATACCTTTAGAAATTAAGTTAAAATCTTTTTCTCTTTTTTTTTTTTTTTAATCAATAGTGTCCAGGGTTCAGCAGCTTTAGGAAGGAGTGACGTGGGGTCGGAACTGCAGAGTACCAAGTCAGACTGAGAGGATATTCCATATGTAAACACACACATTTGCAATTTGCCCATAATAACTTCCTCAGAAGCGACGGCAGCTCAGTGTTGAGCTATTTAAGACCAGCAAGCCTTTGAGGATGGAGGATTTTCCTTCCCTACATCTCTCTCCCTCCATCTCTTTCTTTCTGTCATTAATAAGATGATATTGTCCCATCTGTTGGGGTAGCCAGCGTGGAGCACATGTTTCCAGTTAGGCTCATCAGAACCTGATGTGGAGAGGCTGGAGCGAACGAGGGAGATTGAAACTGGGAAGCCCGGCCTGAGGTGGGAGCAGCAGCGCATGGCAGGGTAATTAAATTACGGGCTCTTCACTGTTTCAGTGCACAGGTATACGCAGATGACAGATGAGGAAAATGTTCTAAATAAAGACAATCATGGTGACAATAACTCCACAAAGCGAACATGAGTCTTTAAAAGAAAAAAAAAATCTTTATCTTCATTCCAGTTGTTTATTTTTCTCTGTATTGTATAATATGATTTGCTTATATCATTTCAAAACTGATCTGGGATGTAATATGCTTAAATGTAAAACATAAACAAGAAAACAGGCTGATCAAAGGCCCTGTGCCGCCCACTGCTGTTACCCCACCTCCAGACTGTATTGCTGCAATCATTCTGCACTAAATCAGATGCAGAAATAAACATCTCTAGGGTTTGGATTTGTAGCCAAAACTGTTTCACATCAACGGTCTCATCCAACTATCCCACATTCATTACAGAGGAAAACATGTTTGATCTGTTCTGTAGCACAGTGATTTGGGGTCGAATGTTATCAATATCTGGGTACCATAAATGATTACCTTTCCTGTGTTTTCTCTGATACTAATTCTCATGTAGTTTCCGTCCTTCATCAGATCAGACACATTAACAATTGAATAATAAGATTATCCCAACAATTAACATATTACCAGGTTTTATATCCATTCACATTGCACAACTTGCAGTATTCCAGTACTGTAGTGGTTTGTTGTCTTCCATTCCTCCAGACTTGTGAGTGAGGCTGTTTCTCAGTGACCCAGGTTACCCCTGCAGTCAGCGGTATGATGTCAGGGAATATCCTCATAGTACCCAAAGATGGTGTAGAGCTTGCAGGGGGAATACCGCTACTTTTAACACGCTACATCTGCTATCGTCCCATCCAGCTGTCAAAGGTCTCCTTTAGGAATCCAAGAAGCTTTCATCACAAAGTGACAAGCCAGAGTTCTAGATTCATATTGTGTGATGTCACTCTGGAGCATCAGTCAATATGAGGCTGGTTTTATTTATTTTTTAATATTTCTTGGTTGTTGTTTTTTTTGTTTTTTTTGGTGACGTTACATTTGAGACATAAACCATATGTTTTCCCAAAGGAAATGTTCCACTGGACTGCTTTTCCAACTTTCTCAGCTGGATCTCTTTGGAAGCTTCTTCTGGTCACATAATAGCGATTGTCTCTGATATTGGTTTTCATTTCCTATAGTGATCGGCTACATTTAACTCTCATTCATCAGTCCTAGAACTTAGTATTTGTAGTAGTGTAACTCCCTATGGAGCTTTACGGAGCTTTGAAGAGTATTTAAAGACTTTTCTCCTGCATCATCTTCCTAGTTCTCCTCCATAAAGCTTCACAGACATCTATAGATCTATAGATCATCAAACTGAAGACTCCTCAAATGCAACTTTGTATTAATATCATCTTTTCAACATTACACTATGGCTCAAAGGCTGTCCTAAGAAGCATTAAAGTGTGTTTTTGGTTGTCTTAAAACTTCACTTTTCTCTGGCAGATGTACAAAAAATATATATCAAAAAAAACAAAAAAAACAACCTCCAGTCATGTTGTGATTTAGTAACACACTTAGAACAGTTTATGTTTTATATACTGCGTATACTGTCAGCACATGTTTGTGTGTTTGCTCCTCTTTTTTTTTTACCCTCCTTTGTGTGTTTGTGCATGTTCTCACACGCGTGAATGCGTGAGTGTGTTTGTGGGCCGCAGCAGGCCGCAGGCGAGGTTACATCTTGCAGCAATTAAGCTGCATGCGTCTCTTACGCCCCTCCATTCATCTACTGCAGGGTCTTATTTCAAGGCCCGCCTGCATCAGACAAACTGAGAACATTTGATGGCTTGGTGGCTGAACACAGCAACAACATGTTGCACTCATCAGTTAATCACTTGACAGTAAAAATGTGGTTGTATTACAGTAGATGGGATGTGAGCATGTTAACAACACCGACAACCAACACAGCTGTGATGCACAAAGGAGGGATGGAAAGGAGGAAGAACAGGAGGTGTAGGACTTATGGACAGGTAAAGATATGTTAATCAGGCACCACACTGGTCTCGATTCTCTGCCAAAATGAGAGCTGCAGATCAGCTTCACTACAGACAAAAAGAAAAAGTTATTATGGGTGTTACTTGACAAAACCGAGTGTTCATATGGTCCTGAAAGGCACTGGACACAATATGGTTGTTGTGGCAGCTTCACCAAATGAACTTTCTTCATTTACCTGATTAGTATGGAATGAGCGTAAATTTTATGGTCTAAAAATTGAAGATACATGAACACTACACATTTACCTGTCTGCTAGTATGTCATCAATAAATATATGCATTAATATTCAGCTATAACAGACAGGGGTGTTCTCCTGCTCACATGTTCAGCCACAGACACTAATGTCAATCAAGGATGGTCACCATGAGACGATACCTAAGATCAGAGTCTTATTAATTTCCTTTACTGATGACTGAGGGTATCATAATTTATTAGAGTCTTTGAACCTCATATTCTGTTCATTTCTCTCAAATTGTCATAAAGAATTAAGAATAGAGGGGGGAAAAAACACCTGCAGCAACCGAGGCATCAAAGAAGGGTACTTACATTTACCTACATTTTATTCTTCATCAGAGGGCTGAGAGCCAGCAGGTAATCATCGCTAACGTTACAGCCAGGAGTGAGTGCTCTGCCTACCCCCACTGTCTCAGTATCTGTTTTTCAGTTTCTGCTTTGTAGTTTACAGAAACAGCTTTTGCTCATTAGAGAGTGAAATAAACCTGCCCAGGTCATTCTGGTGCGTGGGGCATTGTCCTGGCAGCACTGAGGGTGCCTCTGGATCCCACCAACCAGAGTCAGAGGAGATGGCAGGAAACATCTGGCTTACAGTCAGTCCAGTCTGGCTTCCAGTTCACTCAAAGGCTGAGCTGATCGGGCTGAGATCACAGATCGATCAGGTTTTTCTGTAATTCTTAAGACCAGACTTACCCAAAGTACAACATGGGATCAGCAAAAACAAAGAAGAGGTGATAAATACATGGTCTTATTGCTGCACTGTATGTTATCAACATAAGTAGGATGACAGGCCTAAATGTTGTTTTGTTCTTTTGTTTTTTTATAGAAGAGGCCATGGCCAGATGTCTTTAACAGTGGCCAAAAATCTTCGGAAATACTTAATTAGCAAAACAGCTATACACACAAGTAGAAGGAGTACCAGTACTTAAGCGGATGCTGCATGTTGGCTCGCTTACAGTGAGCATGTGACCTATGACGCAAATTAGCAAATAGCAATTGAACAATATTTACAAAGCACACAAACCCTGATTAGTCGGAAACACACAGACTAAGAAAATAACAAGGACATGGAGAGAAAACACAAAAAAATACAAATAAAAATTAGACGTGTGCAAGGTGGCAGTTGGAACTACCCCGCTTTACTCCTGCCAATCACCAAGGAGCTATGGTTGCCTTGAAAACTAAGTGGAAGCTGACTTGTTGATCAGCAGCTTCCTCCTCAGCCTGCTCTCCTCTCAGTCTGCTGGCAAGTTTACATGCGCTACTTCAGAGGAGTGTGTCAGTGGCAGATTAGTCATCCCTGCAGTGATTCAACATATACACTTGTCCCTCTCTCCTGATCTGCTACTTTGGCTTCTCTTTTTTTTTCCTCCTTCTTTTCTTGGCCACAACCTTGTCTCATTTCCTCCCCAAATAGGCTCCTTCAGCCGCAGCTTTCCTCTTCTGAGCTTTAACCTTCTGTCATTGCTTCTTTGCAACGTCTAAACTCCACTCCCCAATTTTGACTCATTTTCCTTCGACGGGATTGCCCTGTAACTTTGGATATTTGTACAGTTCAGAATGAGAAACAACTCCCTTTCCATTATTTTTATGTTTGTAATATAAGCCATCTTTTTTTTCCTTTTGTGGAGTAACCAGTCATAGCATGATGGATGTATTCTCTCGGGCTTCTCAGAGTTCATTCCCTCATAATTTGTTATCTTTTGGCATTATACGGGCTAAATCCATTAACCTTATAAACTTTACTATCACAGAGGTAATTTATTATCATAAAGACCTTATTTCAACTTATTGTCCAAGCAAGTGTGGAAACAAGAGAAATATAAATAACAGTAACAGAAATCAAAAGCAGCATTGCCTCCAAGTAGGGCTGAAACTAATTATTATTTTCAATTAGAATGAATCTGCAGATGATTTCCACAACAAATCGACCATTTGTTTGGTCTATAAAACAGGCCAAGAAACTTTCTTTACGTCCAGCTGATCCAAGCAGAGTTCATCCTGCCACTCAGACTCCTGACTTGGAGAGTCAGTTCAGCCCGGGATGCTCGACAAATATGGGCCCTAACTGGATTAGGATCACAGCACCAGATCTCTCTCCACTAACCCCAGATGCCTGAGGGCAGAACGTGTGGGAAAGCAAGACCGGCAGGAAGTTGTCGTGTAGAGGCAGAAGTGTGTGTGTGTGTGTGTGTGTGTTTGTGCTTTCCTGGCGTGCATAAGCACATGAGTGTGTTTGCCCAGCGGGCAGAACACAGGGCAGGAAACGAAGTGGTTGTGCCACCGGTTAGAGGAAACAGAGCAGCAGATAAATTACTCAAAATCAGTCTGGCAGGACTTCTGAGAGGCAGAACCGAGTGGACGTTGAGGGAGGACAGAGTGTTGACATGGATCATGGTGTGTGTAACCCAACAGGAAAGCAAACAATGCATTTGATTACTTTTATAACCGCAGAGTATTTGAAATTCTGAAGTGTATATTCCTTCCTCAAGTTTTTGAAAGATGATCAAGAAAGTGCATGTGCAGAATGATTTTTTTTTCCCTTTTTGGACAAATTAAAGAAAAGCAACTTCTCAATACCTTCTCATAAATTCTGCACTTTTCTCTAATTCTTTCAGGGTGATTAAACTCCGTGACTCCAGAAGATATCCCTTTGTTGGAGGTTTTCAGCAGTTTCTGTATATGTAATTCCAAAACAAACTGTGTATGTTCAACTTGGTTGAACTCACTGCACAGTTTTGATTATGACCAAACATCCAGTTTCAGATGCTTCTTTAGTCATTTATTAGTCTTGTGCAATTTGTCTCTCCTGTACAAAGTGTGCACGCAGGGATGACCTTTTTGGAGACGTCCAGTGTTGGTGAAGGCTGCCATCTGGTGGACACTTATTGGTTGTGCAGTCTTCTTGTTGTCACAAATTTGCTTGAAGAATGAGAAATGTGAGCTGAAACACAGCATTTGTAAACTCCAACAGCATGTGGAATGTAGCCACAAGAGCTATGAAGTTGAAAACAGCCAGCTTTTTTTTTCTTTAGAAAGGGGTAGGAGCTATTGCTGTCAAAATCTGTCAAATACTGCAAATGACAGTTAAATCATTACATTATGATCACATTTTAACTTGTCCTTTGGACCGATGAGACAAAATTGTAGCTTTGTGGGACCTTACAGCTGTGTTCAGATGATAAATTTAAACCTTTAAAGAAAAAGCACCATATGTGACAAACACTTGGTTCATGTTTCTTTTTCTTTTTTGAGGGAGTGTCACTTGTGCAGTTGGGACCTTGAATCTGTGCAGAGCTGAATGAGGTTTCATGACTATTAGAGCTGAGCTCCATCTCAGTCACAGATCTTTCAACAAAACAACAAATCAAAACACAACTAAAAGCAGAAAAACTGGACTTGGTCCTTTAGTGGAGAAGACAGACACCTTTCTAACCTGACAGCTACGGCATTTTGCTCAGGTAGAGTTGGTACCTCCTGGCAGGTTGATGAGTCTTATTATTATTACTATTATTCAGAGTCACTACAGGTTATGCAACAAAATTAAGAGCACTAACATTTCATTTCATTTTTTTTTTTTTTTGGAAAATATTCCATTTAACCAAAAGCAAAGTCTAATCTATGTCAAACATGAACTCTTATTCCTTCTTCATAGAAAAGTACCAAAACATTCCTCTGCATCTGTATCCCCGGCACACTTGCAGTAAAGCTGAATTCTATGCAATTTTTAATCTATTCATTGGTTACTTTCAATTGTATGTTAAAAGTGTCAGAAAAGATAACATCATCTGCAGCTATGATCTGATATTTAACAGGTGACAAATATCAAACACACAGCGGTACAGTATTCTGAAAATTTAATAAACTGGGCAAAATACAGTTGGCAAACATGTTTATCTCCTCACTACAAAACAGTTTGAAAAGAACCAAGTAAAAAGCTGTTCCTTTGCTGTTTTGTTTTTTTTCCCTTTCTTGGTACAAAACATTTCAGTCAAGGCTTGGAGTCATGAAGTTCAAGTTATCCTAAAGTATAAAGACATGCAAAAGCTCTAGTCAGGGTCAAACTTATCTAAGTCAGGTGTAAAAATGTTCAGTTAGTGTTGGTGTTACTGGTGTGTGAAACCTGAACAGCACAACACTGTCCAGCTGATCTCTGTGGCGCTAAGGCAAAGGAGTGTGGCGTGAAAACAGTGCAGAGGCCTCCAGAAGACACATCGAAAGGAAACGCCTTTAAAAAGTGTTTAAACACTGTGCAGTCCATTTATGTACCTCCAAAAAGAGCACTGAAAAGATGGAAGTGTTACAAACAGGCAGAAAAGAAACGAACATTAGTGATGAATGTAAATAAATTAATGATAGTTATGAGGAAGACTCTTTTTTACAAGTATGAAAAGAGGAGAACTTGAGCATTTGGTTCCAGTCAGTATCTTTTTTTTTTTCTTCTTTCCATGTTTCTTCAAGTAAGACGTCACTAACAGACCAAACTGTGGGAGACTACTACTCAGAGTCAAAACAAAAAACAAAAACTGAATTGTTAAGTGCACACATTTTTTTTTTCTTCTTTTTTATAACTGAACCATTTTTCTTTTTTTTTTTTTATGATTGTGAACCATTAAAGTCAGTTCTTGAATGACAACAGGAAAACAAGATAATTTAAGAGTCACTAGAACAAATGATGCGTTGTTACACGTAAAATGCTGCTCATTGGCACAAGACCACAAAACACACGCGGCTGTGAAGAACGCAGCTCGTCAGTACAGTAACTTGCAAAACATGAAATGGTAGTACAGCTCAGTAAATATATATATTTATATATCTTAATACATGTTTTTCGCCTAATAGGAAAATACCAGAAGAAACAGCATTTTTGTCTTTCTTCAAAGAGGTGCAGCCAGAAAACATTTCTGAAGAAGAAATAGCGGACGGGCATGACACATTTAGACTAAAACATCCCAACACTGTTGCTTCATGACACAGATAGTAGTGACAGCACACGTAACAGAACCACATTTACTGTTTTCCTTGGGATAATAAGTGCACACGTATGGCGTGTTTGCATGAACGTGCACACATGCGTTTCAATTATCGCACTCGTGTAGCTGGTGTGTTGTGTTGAGATTACAAATTTGGCTGATACACATAAAAGAGTCACCTGATTACTGCATTCATTTGTGCGATCAGTTGAGCGATGTGGTGGTCAAAATCATATCATGGATTTAAATGTTTCCCCAAAACATTTTCCATTGCAATTCCAGTAACCTTTACACCCCATTTAAAGTTGTTGTGAACATCGTCTGTATCTGGATCCAGACATGCGATCCATTCGTCTTTGCTTTTATTCTGCATCTGAAGAGTGTTCTTCTTGTCTTGATTGTTCTGGCAATTTGATCTGATGGCTTTTGTCTTTAACAAACTTATATGTGTAGATTAGTGCCCCCCCCCCCCAGTTAAGGCTTTCTCGAATTATTGTATTATTGTTTCCCAGATCCAGACAAGTTATTCAAATACAGAATACACTGCATCACCAGGTGTGTGTGGGGTGAAAGGTCTTAAAAGTTCAAAAAGACTTGCGCAAAGGCAATGAACATACAAATGTAAACCAATTCCATACAAATACTCAAAAGTTTATCCACAGGCACAATATGTGGGGCTGTCTTAATTTTTAGAGATAGTACACTTTTAGCCATCCCAACTGTGTCTCAGCAGGCCTCCTTGGCTTGACTTGGCATCTTGCACATCATCAGGATCTGCTTCAAGGCCTTCTGGACATCCTCGTCCATCTGACCCTGAGGAAGCACAGTTCTGTTTGTTAACCAACTAGACATCAAACAGCTAAATAACTTATATTCCGATCTCATGCAACCCAAATGAATATATGGTATTTAATAGGTCCTGCACACTTTAAAGGTGAACTAAACCAGAGGAGCAGAACAAACATTGTGCAGGCACCAAATAACATTTATAAAACTCAATCGCTAATTTTCAGTTGTGGGAGAAATAAAATAAAATAACTGTGTTTTTGAAGCTGTAGTTATATAACATATTAATTTAAGAATGGATTTACCTGAACAGCATAGAGAAGGTGCATCCTGTAGACTGAAATTATTTCATTGTGCTGCTTTTTTGATTCCTACAGAAGCAACAAAAAGCAAATACAAATGTTAACATAACACTATATCAAAAGTTATCAGTACAAACACTGACGGTGCTGATATTAAATAGAAATTTCTGTAAATGAATCTTACAGCTAGCTGGTGCTGTAATTGTTTGATTTGCTGCTGCAGTGTATCCAGCTGCTGATTTTGCTGTTGTCTCTTGGAGGGTGAACAGGAGCTGTAAGAGAGCTGCGATAGGCTGTTTAAGGCATCCTTTAGTTTCCCTACCTCCCGAGACAAGTCATCTATCTGAAAGAGGTGAAAGAAAATAAAAATAAAAATCAGGTTGATGTATCACTGAATATCAAATAAGAGTTAAAGATACAGGAAAAAAATGTTTTTGTCATACAGAATTATCTAATGTTTCATGTTTAGATAAACCAGTGCCTAAAAATGCACTGTATTTCACACTACTAAGTTTTGTTTTTTTACGGTGGTGATGGTGCTACCAGGTTAATACTGACCCTCTTGTTCTTCTCTCTCTCTGAAGCAACGTGATTCTCTACCAGCTGTTTGAGCTGACACACAGCATCCTGGGACTCAGCGAGTTTTGAGGTCAGCGTCTGGTTCTCCTTCTCCTTTGACATGAGAAGCTCCTGCAGGGCTTCCCGTTCCGCACGATTGTCCCGCGCCTGATGGATGAAAGGACAGGATACATGAGTTATAAAAGAAGATTCAAAGCTGGTTGTAATCACCCTCCTTAGACACCATCTCACTCTAGTGATCTTCACTCTTCTCCCACCTTTTGCCATGCATCAGCTGCCTCCAGAGCCATCTCATCTTGCTTCCTCAAGGCCCCCTGCAGGAGCTGTGTCAGATGGTTCACCTCACCCTCCAGCTGCTCCCGAATGGTATCATGGTCCAGACGGGAAACTGACTCAGCTGGGCTGATGTTGTTTTCAGTATTCAGCCTTTTGGTGAGAGAGACACAACAACCTCATGGTAACAACTAAGTGCATTTTCCCCCCAGCAGATAAAAATAAAAAATAAAAAATGAACTTGGTAAAGCAGATTTACTGTTGATCAGTTTTTGTAAGTATCACTAAAACACAAACATCTTTCAGTATAACCGAGAAGTTGCGAGAACACTTGCTTTTATACAGAGTTAAAAAAGAAAAAATACAATCACACCAGGACTTGGAACTGTCCACTTATAAACTTTTACTTAAGAGTCACTTAAAGGCATTTGTTATCGTAAGATTTTAACAAGGACAACAATCACAAGTTAAAATCCTGAATATGCCAAATCTGACCAAGTCAAAGCTCATGTGAGTTATATACATATAATTTTGTTCCATTTATGAATTACTCATGCATTAATGTGTTGGTATGTGTTATTGATCCTGTTGACAAAGGACAAATTAATTGTTATTTAGTACTTGCTATATGTTATCTGCTTAAAATGGCTGTTTAATCAATGTAATGGCTTTCCTTCTAAAATGTTATGTGTCATAAAAAGGCTCTAAATGGATATCAAAGTTGTGAACAGGTACACTAAATGTACTCCTTTCGGATAGTTATGCTTTCTTAAAAACTATTGAAAGATGCATCATTTACAATCTTGTGTTGTCAAAGTCTCCATCCTCACCTATTCTGAAGATCCTCCACCTGCATGGTCTTTTGGTTTAGCTGCTCTTTTAGGGATTCTAACTCGCTTTCCAACTCTTTGATGGCATTTCCCAAAGATGACATAACCTGCGTGTGGTCGGCGAGGGCCACGGTGCTTTGAGCCTGAGCCTCTGCCTCCTGCTTCAGACTTAAAATCTCTTCTTGTGCAGCTGAGTACTTCAGCTGAGTGTCACCAAGCAACGCCTGCAGCTCCTCCACTTTACCGTCTAGCATTGGCACCTGCTCTGATGAGGAGGATGAAGCTGTGCTGCTCACAGCTCGGGCCTCAGACAGCTCTTTCTGAGTGGCACTCAGTTGGCTCTTCGTTTCGCTGTAGGAGTGGGACAGTTCCAGCAAGCGGCGTTGCAGCCCAGCTATGACCTCATTTAGTTCAGCCTTCATCTCTTCAAAGTCTTTGGCTGCAGCCTCAACAGGCACGGTTCCCCTCAGAGCCTCCTAAACAGGGTAGATGATGTTTAATTGATGAATGGATGACATGGAAGACAAAGGTAACATAGAATTTTTAAATAACTTCTGGTTATTTGTCGACTAAAAGAACCCTTTAATCTCTGTTCCATGTTATACATTACTTCCTGATTCAGCAGTTGCTAATTTAAGCACATTATGCTGATCTAAGACATTTGCAGCATTGACAAGTTCCTCTTGCAGTCATTGAGACAATAATAGAAAAGAATCTAGGTTTCACCTGGAGCATCCTGACTTCTTCTTGTGCCTCCTTGTACAGCTCTTCAATCTGTGCTGACCTCTGTTCTTTCTCCTCTACCAGCTGTCTCTCCTCCTCCTTCCTCTTCAGAGTCTCTTCCAGCTGTCTGATTTGTTGAGCTGCTTTATTTTGCTCGGACTCCGTTTGGATGAGCTGGACCTTCAGCTGTTTTACCTCTTGCTCAAGTGTTGAAGATGTGCGTCTCACTGCCTCCCGTTTCTCCGTCAGCTCACCTTCTCCTCCACCCACCTGTGCTCTGAGATCCTCTAATTCCTCCATAGCCTGGTGGTACCTCTCTTGAGTATCCGTCAGCTTCGCCTGCAGCTCTGCTAAACTCTCCATCAATTCATCCTCTCTTCCTTTCTCTCGTACACTTCCGTCCTCCTCTCTTTCTCTGCCTTGCTCAGGTCTTAGCTGAGCCTGAAGTGAACGGTTTTTTTTCGTAGTTTCAATTAGTTTGGTTTGAACACTCTCTAGCGCCTGTCTCAACAGCCTGATCTCCTCCTTGCTTCCTGCATCACTTCTTTCTTCTTCCAGTTTAACAGAGGAAGCTCCTGGACGGTCTTTCTGTTCCACGTGGGTGGCGGATGAGACCTGTGGCGGTGAATCAAACTCATCCTGGGTTGAGTGGAAGGAGGAGTTGGAAGTCATGCTGTTTGGACGACTGTTCTCGTTCAGCTCTTCATTTCCTTGGATGGACGGATGCTTCTGCTTGTTGAGGGTGCACGTTAAACAGAAAAAAAGAGATCAGAAGTCAGCTTTGAAAAAAATAAAATAAATCGCTAAGGGTCACAATATGATTTGTACTTTCTATGTTAAATTAAATACCATCATTTTACTTCCAAGATCTTTTTTTCCTCTCAAAACCACACTCAGTAATAATAAAATAATATCTTTGTAGTTCCAATCTTTGCTAGTCTCCAATGATTCATTTGGGCTTTGTCACAATGTTTGTAAAATTTTATAGTCAAACCAATGGATTCATAATTCAGAAAATATGAAACAAAAAAAAAGAAAACAAGAATTGCACAAAGTGGAACCATATTAGAAAAGTCTTCTTGCTTAATTAAAAAAAAGGGGGCTTCTGCCGCTTTTGGAAATGGCACTCATTTTTGAGTAGTTTAACTTCCTGTCCAGCAATTGTCTTAAACAGAGAGTTGGCTGCCATTATTTTAAGCACTTTAGATAAATTATTTATGCTTTAACTCTTCAGCATTAGTGAATGGGTTACATACCTTGAGTTTGTTTGCAAGTTGCTGGTTCTCTAAAGTCAGAGCAGTAATCCTGGCTTGCAGAGCAGAAACCAGAGCTGCAGACGCTGTTTGTTCTACCTGCCAACACGTACACACACATACATTCACATGCCGAAGGCAGACATAAAGACAATGTTAAGGACCACTAGCTACCTGTGGAAAAAAAACACAACACGAGTCATGACACGTTGTAAGCTCGAGACCTCCTTCAAGAATGCTGCTATTGAAAACGTTTGGCAGTTGTCTGCTTTAAACGTGTAAAACTAAACTTAAAAGAGAAGTGCTGAGTTCCTAAACAAACAAATAAAACATAGTAAGATGAAGATAAAGCAGAGTATTAAATTACATCCCCCACAGGGTTTTCTTTTAAATCACGCAAAAATCAAAACTGTATGCCATTTTCTGACAAGAAAACCTTCAGCATATTATATGATCAGTGTCTGTCTATAAACATACCAAACGCGTGTGTGATACTTAACATTGTGCATCTACACTCCTACGATGATGTCATTGTTTTTGCCAAGGTCTTTTGGTCTCGTCAACACACCTGGTTTAAAATGTGCTCATAAATTAGATGAAAAGGTCAGCCGACTGCTTGTTAGTCATAAATCACCTTGGTATCCAGCTCAGGACCAGTCACCGTTTCCACCGTCTGCTTCAGGTCTTCGATTGTCTCCAGCAACATACTTCTCTCCTCATGGAGCTTCTCAACCTCAACTCTCAGTGCTGAATCTCTGATCTCATCCTCCTTTGAAACAAGGGGAGGAGAAACAAGTTGTGGGTGGTGGGAAATGGGAAACACAGAAAGAGGGGAAAGCTTATGGAAACTGAAGGCATAAATTTAGACGGCTTTTTACTACAATCATGAATTGGGAAGGGGGGTACATAGAAGGTTAGATTTGTTATAGTGCCTGATCTTTCTCTGTACTACCTTGTAGTTGAATCTCTTAGGAGTGTCACTTTTGTGGGACGCAGGAGTGCTCATGACTGAAGGAGAAGAAGGTCCAGAACTCTAAAGAAGGATTAAGTTGATCAGTTTTAAGATTCACTTTTCTCTTAAAGTGTGGAAAAACAGGTTTGCCCATGAGCCTTAAAGATAAGTTGCTGTCATTGGTAAATAATATGACATGCTGCTACAAAAATCCAGGTTGATGAAAAGGATTCTGACAGAAAGAACTTGACAGGTAATACAGCAACAAAAAAAAAACAAAAAAACCACACACTCACACAAAAAAGGCTCAGAATGTATGCGTAAAGGCCAGACAACTCATTTTATGAATATTCTGAAGACATGCATTCAAATTAAAATGGAGTGGCACATTGATATAAGCCAAAAGAAATACAGAGAGACATGCATTTACCTGCAGTGGACTAATAGGAGGTGGAGGTGCTTTTCGTTTTTTGGGAGTTGTGATCCGCTCATCACTTAGCCTAGCTACTTGATCATGCTGAGGAGCCAGCAAAAGAGGCAGGGGAGGGGAAGGATATAGAAAGAGAGGAAAACGTGGTATTTAGTGCTGGTTAGTAAAAGGATAGTTGATCAATATGTGCTATAGTTGTTTTTGCTTTGCAAAAAGCAGAACTAATGAATTTGACACATGACAAAAGCTTATATAGAACTACATTCTGTAGTTGTTATACATATGGAAAGAATCCAAATTTGCATTATATTTACAATGTTTAGCTCTTTTTCGTGACTGAAAATTACGGAAAAAAAATAAAACGGAGAAAATAAGATTTCCCTGTTTAAAACTGTAGATCTTTTTTTTTTTCTTCAAAATGTGAACATCGTTCGTACAAAAAGTACATATACATGCAGAGATAACACTCTTACATTATACTTGAAACTATACTCACTCCTGAACCTGCATACCTTCCAATGCAAATGTCAGTGAATATGCAAATGAGTGCATGTGCGGCAGCCAATTACGTTCTGCAAGAATTAGCCAAAAATCTAATTAAATGTATCCATACTAAGCAGGCTGTACACAAAGTAATTGCTTCCTTCATCGGAATTATACAGTGAACACCATATTTCATCAAACAACCAATATTCTGCACACCCAAACCCTAGCTTGAAGACCTCACTTGAAGTATATTTCTCACGCTACCACTCGACAAGACGAATAACATGATCCAGGCCACAATGTCACAAGACGGAATGAAAATGCTTCCTGTTCACATAAGCATGTGTTCCATATTCTGATGGAACCCTAATAGCAATGAGTAGCACATTTAGAAATCTGCTCATCGCTGCAAATTGTAAATTAATCTTGGCCAGTTGGGTTGGCCGTGTGAATGATCAGATGTTGAAATGTTGCAAGTCAGGGATTTCTGGGAAATGCGACCGGTCAGCTAGCTCCCTTTGGAAAGTCCCCTTTGTCAATCACTGTGACAGTTAAGGCACGATTTCTTGCTGTCTTCCTTTCCAAAACTGGACCCAGAGTTCTGAGAAAGTAGCTCTTGGTAATATGAACTGTCTCATAAGTCAGTCATCATCTTAGGCTAATAAATCAGTTTATTAAGGTTATTAAGTTCGATTCATTTCTCATGCATTTATTTTTTTTCCTTGTCAGTTTAAAACTGACTTTTTTCCCAAAATGTTTTTCTTTAATGTCCTTGAATATTACTCCCTCCACTGGTTTTAAACATTTTGTTATCTTTTACCCACCATAGCTCGACTTTTCTTTTGTATATCCGAAAAAGGGCTAGGGGTGGGGTTAAGTTAAGTTTTTTTCCCACAAATTATAATTCATAAGAGATTAGGTGGGTGAGTGAGTGAGTGAGTGAGTGTATTGTTTATTTAATTATTTATTCATTCAGTCTTTTTTTTTTTTTTTTTTTGGAGCTTTGAGGTTTGATTGCAGGGAATTATTGAAAAGGAGAGTAATGTCTTACCTGAGGACTTTTAGGAGACTTGGCATCTGTCAAAGGAGATGTCAGGAAATGAACAGCTTGTTCAAAACAAAAATAGACTGGTAATCATTTCAGGCTGCTCTTAAAAATTATACCATTTCCATAAACATCCATACAGTTAAGCATACACCAAAAAATCCAAAAGAAAGTAGGAAAGAGACAAAAAAAACAAAACAAAACAACAAGAGTTGTACTACAGGTGGCAGTGTTGACTTTGTATTGAAACCAGAGCAATTAAAAACTGCCCGGAGTGTGTGTGTGTTTGCATGTCTTCAGCCATTAATCTTCAGTCTTTTTTGGTCTCAGCTGGGTATACTTCTGAAGCAGAATTAGTATTACTTTGAACCTAGTGCATATCCTGTTTAGGTGTTCATAAAACAAAAAAACGTTACTTTTAGAGTTAACAGTCCAGGAACATTGTAAATTAATGTCTCAGTATTATCGACGCAGTATTCTTGGTCCGTTGCATATGGATTTATGAGTTTCCCTTTCAAAGCACAGAATGGAGGGTGAGAATCATTCAAATGAATCTGAGTTGGCTTATTTTTTAAGTTTGGTCTTTGTAATCCCCTTCTAATTGCATCAGTATTTAGCACAAATAAAGGAAGCATGTCTTGAATCTCTCGCTTGATGAGACCCTCATGCTGCCTGCAAAAAAAAGGATGCATAGGTATTGTGCAACACCGGCAGTATAAGTAGTTCGTGCAGAAAGGAATTCTCCACTCGTGTATATTTAGGTGGAATGTCAAAAGAAAAAGCTGGAAGAGGAATTAGAAGCTATCCTGGAATCTTCAAGTAGAAGGATTCAGATAATAGCGGCATCAAAACTTTTGGTTTCTTCATGTTTTGTTCTTTTACATTGTTTTATTTTGTTTTAATGGATGCAAAATAACTTTAGTATGGATGGTATGATCAGCATTTGCACTGGTGTTGCCCCCAAGTGCACTTAAATATAATATTACCAAATTGATGCTGTGATGAACCAGCAGGTTTTTATGTACATGCCTTTATTTTTGTGAAATAACAGTTCAATTTGATTCAATTAACTTATATAGCATCTATTTACAACAAGTCATCTCTAGGCGCTTGAGAAACCCAGAGCACAACCCACCCAGTTGTTGCATATTCCAGGGATGTGCAATCAAACTTAGGACATAAAGTTTTCCTTATCATCATTATTATTGTTTGACTACATGTTAGGCTTTAATGACTCAACTTCACAAATGTTGCCTGGTCCTGAGATGAAAAGATTGAGAATATAGTTGAACTGAAGTATTAAGTTTTATCACATACATTACAAAAGTAAAGCCAATAAACAGCCTTCTTTGATGTAAGCTGAATAGTGCAACCAAAATAAGTAAACATGTAACTAGTTTTATTTTTATATTAAACAGGTTGCACCTGTTTCTGTTGCTAATCTATGCAGCTTCTGATGAACTGCTTTGGTCATTATTAAAATGAGCTGGCTGCACTTGTGTTTGTGCAATTTTGGAACATTGCTGGTAGAACTGGTAGAACACTCTTATCAGCACTGGTATCAGTGAGCACAAGCTGAAGCTGATATCCCTACGTTAATAAATGTACCCCAAGTAGTGGATCAGTTATTGCACTTTCCATTAGTGATTAAACAAGCAAACATTAAAAGCAATTGTTCAATGTATCATGTACACAAATCATCACCCCTTTTTTGCTCCAAAACATTGTGACTCACATATCTCTCCATATCAGGTGTATTTGTATATGTATATATGTTTATATATATGTAAGTGAATACTCACCTAAAAGTGAATGTTTGTTAAGGGCAGTCATGATGACTGTTTTGGCTTCAGAGTTGCCTAACAACTTGGCGTAGTATAAAACATCGTGACCTTCAGAATCTACTGCTGACAGGTCTGCCCCTCGTTGAACCAAAGCTTCAACCACAGACACGGCACTGGACTCAGTGGCCAGCATCAAGGCTGTCCTACAACATAGAAGAAGCCAGGTGATGTGTGTTAAAATGCAACTTAACATCCAGCCATCTGAATGAGCGTGTTGCTAATGACATTTTGAGATTTATCTTTCTCACAATGTACTTGTTTGATCATGAATTTACCTGCCAGTGTTGTCAGAAGTATTGATGTCAGCACCACAGTCCAGCAAAGTGCTGCATACTTCTGAATGATTGTGTTTGGCTGACAACAGCAAGGAAGTGAGGCCATCCTATGGGACAAAGAGACATCACAAAAACATTTAATATGATGAAAGACTTACAGGTATACACACATGCATGCAAATTATGGTGCAAGGCATCAGGATGTCAGTTTTGACACGGGGTATGTCAATATATCTGTGTGGCGAAAGAAATCACAAGTCAATGTGAGGAAGAATGAATGCATCCTGTTGTAACTTAATTTCTCACATCATGAAGAGGCAGTGTAGTTCTGTCTTTTATAGCACTGTACATTTTAACATGAGACAAAATCGGGGGCAGGGGACCCTTGGAATCTAGGAACCTACCTTATGAATGAATATGTTTGCTCTTGCTCAGTCACTCTCATTTTCTCCTCCGTCATTACTTTCCTATAACTGTGTGAGTTTGTTTCATTGTTGTTGATGACTAACACAGTACCATAAAGATTAACAGGACAATACTCAAGTTACTTTTGCTAGTTTTTGTCCACAGCAGGGACGGGAGACCGTAAGTACTAGATGACACTTCCTAAAAGTAATAAAATACTCCTTCATATTAAGTTGTACCTGACATTTCAACATGAACAAAATTTTCTGGTTACTTAAAGTAAACAGATCCGTACATTACAGAGCATAGCTAGACACATCACCGAGCCTTCAGGGTAAAGGTTCAGGATGTCTGACAAGTCTGGCCTTAAATTTAAAAATCATTTGATGAAAAAAGATGTCTCCAAGAGCCCAATACTCGTTCAGAAAACTCTTGCAACTGCTCGTTTCAAAGTGCATATGGCTAAAAGGTTGCAGAAAGATTGCAGAAATCTGAACTCCATGCCAGACATGTCAACAAAAAAATACATTATCGAAAAAGAAGGGCAAAATGTAGAAAACCTTCCGGAACAATGTGATATTGTATGGTCAAAGTGACGATGGATGTGTCTGACATTCTTTCCGTTTTGATCTAAATATGAAGAACATTTGTGCAAATGTCATGGAGTGGACAATGCAGAATTCAAAAATGAATCAAAAGCTGCTGAAGGCAATGTGAGGTGACCAATCTGAAAGCTGGTCTCAGTTCCAACTAAACAATTCTGAACATTCCAGGACGTTTAACAAGGGGAGGCTCAAAAAGAAGAAAAAGATGTTCATGAAAGTCCATCCATGAAGGGATTTGAAGCAGTAACACAAGTAAGAGAACTCTGAACAATCTGACAACTGAAAAAGTAGTGAAAGCTTCTCTGACTAATGCAAAGTTACTGAGTAGGTGTTACCAGTTTGGGTTTTTTTTGTTTTTGTTTTTTTTTTAACTTGTACTGTATATGGCTGTATCTGATTATAGACACCATTTCAGAAAAGAAAAAAAAAGGTTTTCTTGTCTAAAATGAGCCAACAATTTAAACAGAAATAGGATATATTTACTTTTTCACATCATAAGGGAAAACCCCCACATGGTTTAACTGCATCTTTAAATCAGCAGTTGGTCAAAGTTGGCCAAGCACAGCAGTATATCACGAAACAGAACATTTTTCACTAGAATTGACAGACTAAGACAAACCTTGACACTTAACCTAAACATGGACCTCTGTTACCCAACCCTAATCTAAACACTTGATTGGCCAAGACTGTTGGCAATGGTTGAAGCATCAAAGGATGGGCTGCCCAGAAGCTCAACTCAGGTCAAGAATGTTGACTGAGCCAAGACTAAGTTAATAAATGGTAATAACTGCAGTATGTATGAACACAACAATAAAATGGCTAGAGGACTCAGTTTTAAAGTCTAACAAAGAAAATGTGCATGAGCCTTTAAGAAGATGTTAAAAAAAAGGAAACGGCAAATTGTGTCTGAATAGTTGTGTGTTCTGTATTACATGGCTGCTGCTGCTGTTTCCACAGACCAAAGAGAGCAAAACTATGCTGTGTTCCTCTGAGCTCTGTTAAAGACTTTAACAGCTCTGTGCCTGCTCTGCCCAGCAATGTGTTTCTGCTGCTCTGGAATCCAGGAGGCAGAAATACTTTTGTCCTTTTCTGGGCAATAGATTAAATACAACAATACAACGTATTACTGGATTTCCGTCTGTAGTATGAATCATGTTCACAACTTGTAATTGTCTTGTCAGGTATCTAAAAGCATATTACCAACGTTTGTTCACCGGTAGCCATCAGAACTGTTTCAGCCTGAGAGGTAAGTCAATCAATGACAATTAATTCCAACAGTCTCAGTGTAAAAAAAACACTCAAGTGTTGTTCACCATGTCCCCTTCGTCCGTACTTTGATGACGTAAGTAATGAATGATGAAGTAATGAAAAAAACAAAAAGCTCCAACATAACCCAACCCTGTCAGTTTGTTTGGAGACGCACTGACAATAAGTCATTCTGTGAGCTGTTCAGATTTGCAGGTGCTGCTAAATGATAGTGCAAGCTCAGACAAGAATGATCCGCTTCAAATTACACCATATTCACTGTTCACTATTCATTGTTTTAGAGCGGCACCCCTTTAGTAGGAACCTGTTGCAGTATTTGTGGCTACACTGCACCTTATTTTTTTTGATTCCCTTGACATTTTCTGAGATTGTTTCCCCATTAATGCAATTACAATTTTCTGTGCAAGCATGGATGCTTAGCTGCTTAGAGGATTCCTGCTGTAATACTCACACATTTCAACCTTTCCTCTTAAGGTTAAGTTGTCAAGTTACTCATGCTGTTAGTAAAATTTCTCTCAGACAATTCACTTTCTTTTCTTTATTAGTATGAAATGAAAATGAAATGAAATTAAAAATGAAATGAAAAACACTTTATTTATCCCAGAAGGGAAATTCAATAAGCTAATAATAACAATATTAATAGCAACAACAATAATAACAATAATAATAAGAGACAGGTTTGGAGCACTAAGGACTGCAGCAAGAAATGAGAGAAGAAAGAGTAAGAAAGGAGGCAGTCCAAATTTATGCTTGCATGCTAGCTCAAAGGAGCTACTCTCAGTGGAAGTGGGTTCACTCCACTTCATACAACCAGCTGCTATGAATGGAGATTTAAAGCAATAGCTGAACGGGGAGCTGTTTTTGTAATCCTGTGGTATTTTGAAGAAGAAAAAAAAAGAGCATGTAACAGACCTTAAACTATAAGACCTGCGGAATTTGTGTCAGAATGTGAGTATATATTTCTTTCAAGACACTCCTTGTTTAACAGAAGTGGAAATATTGGAGACACGTATGCCAAATTGAAACTCGCTATAATTAGAGAATTTATAAATCTGAAGATGGAACAATGAATAAGAGAAAACCAGATTCTCTACTCAATACTGTACACATTTCCTTTTACTATTTGTATATAAATATATACATATACAACTCTAATTGACATTGTGAAAGTTAATTGTTCTTAAGTTTTTGGACTCAGATTGGTGAATCTTTTTCTCTGAAATGCTCCTTTTATACTCAGTCATGTGACTGACCTGTTGCCAATTAATCTATTTAGTTGTCAAATGTTTCCAATTCTGTTGTTGTTGGGTTTTTTTTGTTTTGTTTTTTAATCAATCTTTCTTGTTAGTGTGTTTTGTA
>JBAMYA010073511.1:0-24793 GCA_037176975.1 Arrhamphus sclerolepis
ATATATATATATATATATATATATATACATCCCCAAAATATATACACATGTGTGTGTGTGTATGTTTATACACACACACACACATATGTGTATATTGTGGGTATTTGGGGATTTAAAAATGGAGAACGGTACATTTTAATTTTAAACCTCTTCCAGACGGCAGAGTTGATAGAGAGAAGCTATTTGTAGACACTACAAAGCTAAATTTTCCTCTCTGGATCAGTATTGCAAACTTTCTCACTCAATCTGGCAAATTTCCAAAACTTTTTTTTTTTTTCTTTTTTTTTTTTCTGGTGTTTTGGATACTGAGGTGAAAGCCAGGAGCGTTCTGCAGCTACGGTGCATCCACACATTCCTATTGTGTGCAGCGCCTGCATCCATCTCCGTAGACCAGCATGAGGGCGAGGCTGACCGTCACCGATGCACGAGCAGAGGGTGCTGCCGTGAGCCCCTCCCCCTTCCTAAAGCACCGACAGGCTGTCAGCAGCCTCCCAGCACTCCCAGCTGCAGTCTGAGCAGAGACCAGTAACTCTGCCAAAGTGTCTGTCTTGGGTCACTTTGGTCCCAAGCCCGGATAAAGGAGGAGGGTTGGATGTAGACATTCTAGCCAAATAAATTTGATATTCTAACATTTAACAATACAGAACAAAATTGATTTATGTTCTGTTGGTCTAGACAAAGCATTTAAGTCATCAAGTTATTTTGGGAAGTGATGCCCTATTTTAATGGCAAAATTTACAAAAAAACAAACCAAGAATCAACAGATGGACACATATTTGGAGTGTTTTGAAATCACTTTTTGTCTCTCCCACAATATTATTCCTCTCCTACAGCCTCCATTACAATTACATGTAATATAATTACTACTTTTTAAACTAATTATTAAATTATGTGCACAATATGTGTCTCTTTTTTCCCGCGATTAATCACAGAAAGTCATGTGATTAGACATTTTAATTGTTGACCAGCACTAATTCTAGATATGTATATGTATATATGACTGCATATTTCATGTCCCTCTTGTTTTTTTTTTGTTTTTTTTGCACTGGCATGTCTCTTTAATACATGATTAAATGAAAGAAGGTAATTGTTCTAACCTTCATGTACTTTTGTCTTTCACTCATGCTCTCACTTTTACACAAAGTTTCCCTGAGAGTCTCACTCTGTCTGCCCCTCGTGGTGAAAGATTTGTTCAACAGCAGCTGTCTGAGGAAGTCAGCTGAGACTGTGCTTTAAAAGGGTTCCAGGTCATTTGATGGCGATGCCTCCCAGAGGCGCCTAGTAATAGCTCCTTTACCTTTTTATGGCTGGAGAGCTCTTCCTCTCTGTGGCCAGTGAAATACTGGCCCTGCACGAGGCCCAGGAGGCCGGGAGGAAGGAGGAGGAGGACAGGAAAGCGAGATTGGATTCATGCAGCTGTGGTTTGTTACTGTGCAGAGTGAGAAAGATATTTTGTTCCAATCAATGAGGGGAGTAAAATGAGTTATGAGTGAATTTGTTTTGGTTTTATTGTTATTGCTCAGGAGGAATAACTTGGGAATCAGCGGACTGTAAACTGCGGGGTCTTTGATTTACTCTGTTCTGTGTCTTTGCCAACACAGTAATTCAAAATATAAGTAAATTTCTATTAATCTTGGTTGCTGATTCTCATTCATTGTTGGTCCTAATTGTCTCTTGTTGAATGGATATCATCATGACACTGCCAGACAAGATAAGTGCTGCATGCTGAGGAGCCATGAGATGATACAGTGGCAGACAAATTACTTACTATTGAGCTGATAACAATTTCAGCAAGTCTCTCTTACAATCATGAAATTGCACCACTGAGGATCCACAGTGAAGGAGAAAGACTGCAGCATTTAGCTAAATGTTAGTTCGCTCACACATGATTTCTTTCTTAATCTAATCAAAAGAAAGGTTAACTAATCTTGGACGGTTTTCTATATTATTCTGATGGAAAAAAGAAAACAACAAAAATACACACAAAAAAAACATTCTTAATGTTCTCAAAACATCACATGGAACACTGGAGCTGAAAAGCCAAGCTAAATGTCTCTAGAAACTACTGTTGAATTTTGTTTCTTTATAAGAAAGGTGGAGCATTTCTTTTAGTTTATCAAAAAAGTTGCATTGGAGATCTAAACTTAATCTGTTAGGTGAGACACTTCTGTCTTTGTGTTTAGGCAGCATGAATTGGGCCAATTAAGGCTCGATGTCAGCACTCTGAAATGTGTGGATTAAGCCCGACCGGCGCTCATAATTAGCAATTATAGCTCATTCAAGTAGAAGTAAGCGCCAGTGGGTACCCAACCTTTGGCTACATGAAGACTTAAGTCTTGGAGCAGGGGACAATACTAATGAGTTTTTGACCACAGTGGTCGCAGAAGTGCTGGCTCGACTGGTCAGATTGCGTTCTTTGTTGTGCGATTCGGGGCTCTGGACACTCAGGGAACCCTGCTGCTCCGCATGGTAACCTGGAAGAGCCTCCACCAGCTCAGCTACCGTAGCGGTGCAAATGCCAGCAGCAAAGGGGAACCTCAGGCCAGAACTTATATGGTTGTCCCACAATAACACCAGGTAGAAACTTGTCCTTTTACCAAACAGATTGTAGAATTCTGTAAGGCTTTGTGAAAGCACACACTGGGGACAGAATATTGCACCCTTCTTGGATCAGTAGGAAAGTACGGTATAAAGGGCATATCTCCAGTTTGTTCTTATATCGCAGTCGGAGAGTGTATTTCATCATCATTCATGCTAAATCTGTTCTGAGTTATTTCTTTAAGCTCACCAGATTTTAATCATTATAGAACATTATTTGCCTTTCATGTTGTGTCATTTTGCCCTCATCTGTAATGCTGTTTTTTGATGCACCTCAGAAGTTGGAATCCCAAATCACATTGTTGTCAACTCTGAGTTTGATCTATTAAATGATTGGTGGATGCTAATGTTTATCGCAACCTAAATGCCTTGTAATGCTGTTCCATTATCCATGCTTACATTTGGTCACAACATAAATTTCACAGTCACAGAGACAGATCAGAGAATGAATCTGATCATCATGTGTCAATAGAAGCCACCTTAATCTACGAGCCTGACAGGCATGCTTTCATTCTTCTCAACCTGTACACCTTGCCTCAGTTCAAAGGCATTTATCTGATTAGATGATTCCAGGAAGATGCATTCTGGGTGACTTTTGTGAAATTTATCCAAGCATGTATAACTGTCTCAGTTCTCTATTGGAAAGGGTCATTTTGACCATTAAGCATTTTTATTTCTCGATGTAGACGGCATGTTTTTTTGCACCTCCATTTTTACATTACATGGCAACTTCTACTCTAACCTGATAAGTTACATGATAACCATTTGCTTCCAATTTATAAAGAAAGGTCCTTGTATAAATTCTGCTTTTTTGAAGCCCATCCAAAGAACGTAAACAAATTTACTGCTCATGCTCCAACTAGAGTTCCAGAATTATAGATTTCCGTTGTTTCCAGTCTCACCAGTTTTCTCTTTCTACCCCAGATCTCTCTGGACGCTCGGAGGATCCGCCTAATGAGGCTGCCAGAAGGGAAAGCCTCCACCAGCTCCTCGTCCTCCGGTACCAGACAGACTGTCTACGAGGTTTGCGTTTGCCCCAATGGGAGGCTTTTCCTGTCCCAGGCTGGCACCGGATCCACCTGCCAGATCAGCAACAGTGTCTGCCTCTAGGACTGATTCATCCAATAACAAATACGTGCGCAAATATTCTGAAAGAATGACAGGCAGAAAAGACCGATGTACACCAAACACCTGCCTCTAGAACTGATTTCACAGCAAACGCTTACAGAAATACAAAGACTCCCAGAGCTGGTGGACACACAAACAATCAACATTTTACAATTTAAAACACTGATAATTTTTTTTCCTCAATTGTATGGGACTAAACATTGCAGGTTTTAACACCTTTCAACACAACTAATGTCTGAAAGGAGCTTTTATCTCCTTCATATTGAGAATACATGACAGTGTAACTATTTATTAAAAGGCCTGTGAAATATATTGTCTCAACCCTAAAAGTCAAACATGACAATGTTGTTTGTTGATAGCAAACACACATTCAAATGCAAACAGTAGTTTAAAGACACAGTATATATTCTCACACACCCAATATTTGCTCCTGGCAGAAACTGGGAGGAAAATCTCCAGAGATTTACTGTAAGAGACACTGATCTGTTCCCTTTCTGCCCCAAGCATTTCAGTACCAGAATCACTAGGGTGATCACCCATGGCAACAGACCCTCCCTTCCACTTTTATTTTTCTTTCTCCATCATCTTCACTTCCCTTGCGTAGCTTATTACAGCTCAGATATTTTACTTTCTTGCTCCTCATTAGGCACTAATAAGCCCAAAAGACACAGTGTAAGCACCTGATGATGACTATTCCTAACTGGATCAGGAGTCCTTGAACACAAGGACTTGGACACTTTTGAAATCAAATACACTGTAAATGTTTCTACCAATGTCAAGAGAGCTCACTGCATTTCAGTTGAGAAAACATGCAAACAGACGACTGTGCTGCTTCATCAATTTATCAAAACATCCCATTCAGAACTTTGAGAAGCGTAAACAGACAGCTAGACAGAACGATCACAGTCTCACAGACAGTAACAGAAGTGCTTCAGCAGACACTCGAACTGAGTCTCACTGACCAGGATTATTTTTCATGAAATATGTGTGTGCACTAAAGAGCCATTATTTTTCATGTAGAGAGAATTTTTAGTAGTAAAACAAAATATATTCTCTCACAAGCTGACATAAATTCTTGTTGTGTCAATGAAATGTCTATGACATACATTTGATCAAATCAAGCTCCATTTTGATACATTTCACATGTGCATCTGCTTATAGTTCCCAGATTTAAGACTGGAAATAATCCAGCTCAACCCCTTATTTCATGGGGTTTGCCTCTTTTGATATTTGTCCTGTAGCTTTGTGCTACAATGCCACTGGAAAATTTGGATACAAATTAAACCCATATCATATGAGAGAGCATATTGTAGCTGCCTATGCGCTAACACTAGTGGACACAAAATCAAGTTTTCTCTACAACAACATAAATTTATCGAAAATACTTTTACGGTTGTTTTATTCCCAATTACAAAATTTGACGCTGATCCCACTTTTAGCCACAGTCTTATCGTGAGTCATATCTTGCATTGGCTCAGTTAGTTGGAATACTTCACAGCAGATAGGAATTATCTAATTAATATCAAAGTTGCCCAGTAGGTACTAGACCAATAAACTCATATTTCCTTTGGACATGATTTACTGAATTCACTTCATTACTAATACTCTGTGTTTTCCATTTGCTTTAAATACTAAATGAACTATCTGGTCACGTGACCCATAGATTTGTACTAAGCAGCAAGCATCCCAAGCATCTGGTTTAAAGGTGTTTCAGAGAGTATGTTTAGTCGCAGTTCCTCCACTGACCACTAGGGGCTGTTTCCAAAACAGCGCAATGAGTCAAACATCGCTGGAAACACATCTTTCATTTTCTTTACTATTTTTAGGTGCATTTGCGTAATGTTTTTAGGACATAATTGTGCATTGTACATTCTGTTTTCTTAATTTGCAGCACGGTCGTCTACTGCCATATTTTCTCACTCTGGTTGACTTAATGTTCAGACAACTCAAAGCAGATCCAGATGTTGACTGTGGTGTCATGTTCACTTTATATCACATCTATCCAATGTTCATCATTGAGCTCAGCTTCTCAATAATTTCAGTATGCCTGTTGGAACTGTTTGATATCGGAGACAACAAAAAAATTGCTATATTTTTATAAGTAGCCTATAAATCATTTCAGTTCATTTCAAAATACTTTATTGATCCCCAAAGGGAAATTCAAATATTTCAGTAGTCTCATGATTTATGCAGCAGATCTGAAGAAGCTTCTGACTGAAGACACTCTGAATCATCGTGTTGTGTAGAGGATGCTCAGGGTTGTCCATAATGTTTTCATTTTATAAAGTATGATCGTTTGCACAATCAGCTCCAGAGGCTCCAGAACAGTTCCCAGAACAGAGCCAGCCTTCTTCATCCATTTGTTCAATTTGTCTAGGTCATTGACTCTGATGCTGCTCCAGCCCAACAGCTGCTTTTTCATTTGACTGCTAGAGACAGGCAGGCAGTAGGGGGAGGTGGAGGGGTGGCCCAGCATCTCCTGATGTGGTTGAGACAACAATGAAGCAGCAGCAAAATCCATGACTGAGGTGTAAGATGAGACAGCTGAGATGTGACAGGGAAGCTGTGTTTCAAAGGAGGGTGGGGGGTCTGCTTGGCTGAGGGAGGAGTGTAGGATGCTGGACTGAACCTGTTGAAGAATGTGTTCAGTTCATTTGCTCTGTTCAGAATTCCATCAATCTGATCCTCCTTTTGATTGAAGCCTGTGATCTTCCTTATCCCTGTTGTTCTGCTTGTTCTCCAACTTTCTCCTGTGCACCTACTTGTTGTTTCTAATCTTGAATTTAAGTTGTTTTTGCACTGATCTCAGTAATTCCCTGTCTCCCTCCCTGATGGCTCGTTTTATCTTGTTGAGAAGCTCTTTCAGGTCACTGGTGATCCAGGGTTTATTACTGGGAGAGCACTTCACTGTTCTGGTGGAGATGGTGTTGTCCACACAGAAGTTAATATAGTCAGTCCCACTCAGTCATGGCATTGATGTCGTCTTGATGTGGCTCACAGAGTGCATCCTAGTGTGTAACCTCAAAACACCCCCTCAGACTTTCTTCAGGCTCCTGTGACTCCCTCCTCGCAGTCCTTTTGGCCACAGGTTGCCTCTGAACAATGGGTTTGTAGGTGGAGGAGAGAAAGATAAGATTATGATCTGCCTTGCTGAGAGCAGGTCGTGTAGCTGCATGCATCTAATGTTTGCATAAAACAAATCGTAGGTTTTTATTCTCTCAGGGAGAGCAGTTGACAAACTGTTGAAACGGTCTGTCAGAGAGAGAGAGATTTTGCTGAAGTCAGCTGTAATGTCAATAACGTGCTGGGCTGTTGTGTCTGTAGCCTTGCAAAGGCAGAGCTGATGACATAACACACAGTATTGGTTCCAGCTGATGGCGGGATGTAAACTGCCACCCTAATATAATACAATACAACATCCTACAATAAAATTAACACAGCTTTCTCTCTAACAATTGTGAAGACAAAGAAGATAAAAATATGTGTCTATACGTCATTTTATTTATCTATATTTCATTTTTACTAATCTATTTTCATTTATATTGTTAGGATAAAAACAAGAAACATGTGCTCCAAAAAGAATTAGCATTCAGTAAAAGACATTGACACACAGAAAAAAAACTATCTACCTTGTGAGCAACGATTGCTGACGTGTGTCTGGGTCTTCTGGAGCCTCTGGAGCCTCTGTCTGTGTTTTGTTTATTTAGTCCCATAACACCTTCAGGAGGCTAAACAGTGATTTCTGGTGTCCCAAAGTCACTCCCCTAATGTCTGCTCTCACTGCACCACACCAACACAACAACCTCCATTACCTAAACTGCAAAACGGCTACCTCCATTATCCTGACTACAACAACCAAAACAGCTTTGTTACTTTCAGACCCGGGCTCCTTACTTGCAAGCTCCAGATAGCGACAATGCCAATATTATCTTCTCAAACACCAAGCAGAAGCAAACAAACTTACCTCCATGGTCCCAGACAAAGAGATTAAATTAGGCCACATCCCCTTGGTTAAATAAGCTTCCTTTTTCCTGGTTTTCCTCCTCTGAGGCCTGATTAGCAGACTTCATCTCTTTCTGCCCTCACACCCTCCTTTTCATGAACAGAGGGGGTTTACTAAAACTAGACTTGCATTTTGGTCCCCAACTAACATTATTTCTCTTAATCCAGATCTACTGACTACAACTGGGTGTCCTAGCTGTCATTTCGTTTACCATCCTCTTCAGACTCACATATTCCCAGTTCCTTGATAACGAAAATTTTGATGTAGACACAAAATGCAAAACCCCTTCATCCAGCTTCTACTGGACGCACCCTAACTTTCCATCCTCGCTGCTCAGCTTCTGCCCCCAAGTCTGCATATGATCAACATCCTTTTTTTTCCTTTCCCAAGCCTCCTCCACCAAATATTTCCAGGGAACCGTCACCTCAATAGAATAAACTATCCACTGATTAACTGACCACAAAACTATGTTCCCAAGGAACAATCAGTTTTCAACCTAAATCCTCCTGCATTTCCCAGTCAGAAGCAGTTTCTTAACTGTTCCAAACTATCACTTCCTTGACTTGTCACTCCTGAACACAATGAACACGATGGGTCCCCATTTACCGAAAGCTTTAGGTTCTGGGGGGGATGTTAACACATCATACATAGTCCCTATCAAGAATCTAATACAGCAAACTGAAACTTACCTACAATGTTTGCATGTCTAAGAGCTGCCTCTGCCTCATGAGCCGCCACTCTTGGGTTTTATTTCCTCCCCTTGGATGGATTTAGTCCCACCTCCCTAACAAAAGCATCCTTGGTCTCAGATAACAACAGCTCTGTCCTGACCTTGGTACACTTAAATTCTTCTGTCAAACTAGATATTGGCAGCTGCAATATTTCTCCTCAATACAATGCTATACTGCTTAGACACCCGGGGACACCTAACCACTTACTTATGTAAGAGCTAACTAATCTTTCCATTCTCTCCACAGTGGATATTGCAATTTGATAAACTGAAAATGGCCATAACAACCGCAGGAATAACTCAAACTGCAAACTCCACAATTTCAGCTTTCCCTGAAGCCCTGACTCATCTATTCTATCCAGACCTTCAGCAACATCCTTCCTGACTTGCTCTACCTGCTCTTTTAATCACTCAGATCTACATTGTACCACCTACCTAAACTCCTCACTGGCTTTTCTGTAAGTGTTGGAATTTCCTCTTCATCAATAACAAACTTCCTATCACTTATCTTCCCCCTACATAATGATATGCTCATAGGTTTACTGGGCTTCATCTTCATGCTAGCCCACTTGAGGTTCATGTGAACCCTTTCAAATAACCTCTTTGTACATGGAATTGTTGTTGTGACCAGTGTCAGGTCATGCATGAAAGCTCTAACTGGTGGGAGCTGCATGACATTCTGCCTTCTCTCCCAACCGACAACCCACTTGGAACCTCTGATAATTATTTCCTTTACTATTGTAAAGGCTAATGGAGAAATTGTACATCCTTCCATAATACCCATCTCTAAGCTCTGTCAGTCTGTTGTAAAACCTTCTATATTTAAACAAAATATGTCCTGGATGTCCTGGAAATATGCTTTTTATCAAATTAGCAACTATCCCATACACTTTAAAATAATCAAGTGCACTACAAATAAAACTATGTTGCACTGTACCAATTGCAAGATCTCATAATGAAATTAAATAATATATATTTTCTTTGATTTCAGTTGGTCAATGCTTTTTACTTTTTGTGATCATTTGTGAACATGGCAACTCAATCACAGCTATCAGGACTTCCAGTTTAAAATATTATCTTGAAATCTAGTGGATAACTGATTTAATATTTTGTATTATTGATATTTTGTTGTTGTTGCCCACATTCTGATATGTTTTTGGGTTTTTTTCTCCTGAAAAACAGTGTCTAAGTCATGCAGAACTAACACAAAAAACAGCACATACAACATACAAATCAAAAAAAGGATGTTTAAGCTGCTTGAACCTCTGTGGTGGTCACCCTACTTGTTTCTTGCACTGGGACATTTAAAAAAAAAAAAAAGAAAAAAAAGAAATAAACTAAAGAGAGCCACTCTGTTGAAAGAGGGGAACTGTGCCTGTGCCTTACGTCAATGCACTTGTGGCAAGAAGAAGCACATCACACAGACTTTCTTTGACATTAGCGAGCAACATGATCCAATTTCATTTGGTTTTTACCTGACTTGCATATCTTTCCTGTGCGAATGCAAAGACCTTCAGCCACATGTAACTGTAAGATGACCCACTGGTTTACATTTTCTTTTTTTCTCACTTCATGTTGCTTCACTTTTTAGATCTAATATCTATGGTACAAATGTACGTGATAATGCTTGAAGTCGCAAACGTGTGATCCTGTGGAGTTTAGCAAGCAGAACTGGGCACTTACGGGTCGGATTTCAAACCACCAAAATTCTCTGGTGTCTTCTTCTTGTTACACCATAAGATCTTTGTGTCTTTACATGATGACTTTTTCACATCTTAACGGTGCAGTTTATACAGATTTTCACATTTAATTCAGTAGTAAACAACTGTTAAAGACCCGGTGATGTAAAGTATACACGATGAGCTTCTATGCCAATGTTTTGCTGTTCTGGTTTGCCCTGCACATGATAGAGCATTCATCTGGAGGCTTCCAGCTTGCCTTAGAACAAGAGCCCTAAGAGCTGCTGTAAGAGAGTTGGAGATTCTGCTGCACACTTGGATCATCCAGCAAGCAAGATGTACGTCTGTTGTTACATAGTATGTTTCAAACTGCCACGATTCCAAATAGGATCCCTTCAACACGGTGGCACAAAACATATACCTGCTGTAAAAGGAACAATGTGTAAACCCATGCAGCCTGCTTATAAACATGTTTTTAAAGCCATAATTCTTATGTCAGATGTGCATACTGTGTTCTATATGTGATTATCCATGTGCACACATTTGGTGGCCTGGAGTGACATTGTTGTACAATCATCTTTAAAGAACTTCTGTCGGGAAAGAAGTCATGTGTGCACGGTTGTTGTTAACATCAACCCTGCACCAACTTTGAAAATTGGTGTTTCAAAATAACAATGCAATTGGTGTTTACAAGCAAAAATGACACACATGTTTGATTGCGTATAGAGCAGAAAGGTAATAACTCATCACTCAAGATGGATTTGGATACACATATTAATGGCTGGTGTGAACATCCGCTTTTGGGTAGTTTTAGACATCACAACCAGACTACTTGATTAGGTTTAGGAAAACTTTGGTGGTTGTGTTTAAAATACATAAAGTGAAAATATCTTGTTTCACTATGGCCCTGTTCAGACCATTAACATGCATTGTGAGAAATCCGATCACACATGGCAGGTGTCATTTAGAGCAGGTGTTCACACCTGGCATTGAAATGTCTATCCAAATCCACCATGAGTGATCTGAGCCAACTGTGCAATCAAATATATGTGTCATTTTTCTGTGCAAATACCAGATACATTATTTTGAATCGCCAAATACAGCACCTGGAAATAATGGGAATCACACAGAAAAACGAAGAGGAAACGAAAATAACAGGTAGATCTGCTGCACATTTCATTTTTCACACTTTAGTTAAACAAATGTAATGTGCAGTACAAAGCAATGTGTATTGAAAGGTCTTCCAAACATGAAGAAGTTGTCAGATAACAGAGAACTTTACTGTGGTAATATACACACAAAATTAAATGAGGCTAAACCATTTATTAGGCAGTTAATGAATCCATCCTGGGACACTTTTTTTTTCCTGGAGGGGTGGGGGCTAGTGGCCTTTATTATTATTATTATCATTGTTATTGTTATTGCAGTTAGCTACAGGAGGACAGCAGCCTTCATGTGGGCCGCCGCTCAAGCCAGTGAGCTGTCCGGCGGGCCAGCACTGGCCACTTACAATCGGATTTCCTTGGACTGACTTTAATACAAGGTCCCAGTGGGGCATCTGTTTACCTGCCAAGTTTAAAACTGACACTTTAGGCCTCCATCTGAATTTATTTGTTATGCCCTAGGATGTCCTGACTAAACAGCATGGCTGGCAATGGTCACAAAATGCAACATCTTTATTTGTAAAAATAAAGAGTCACCTTAAAATGCTCCTTGCACACATTGCTCCTTGATGTGTGCTGTTACCTTTCCAGACCAGAACAAAACACATGTTGAATCAACATTTTGAGAATGCACTTTTTTTTAACCAACTATAATTATAAGAGGAGACCTAGTAGTTTGCGAGAATAACAAGTTAAAACCATCAATCTTTTTTTTCGTTGTGAGAAAAAAAAGACAACATCTTAAAACACCTTTTCACTGTTTAAGATGGAGTAATTTCAAATGTAAAGATGTGAAGATCTTGCATTGTTTGTTTCATATCCTTTTCTGGAGTCAGGTGAGCCTTTCTGCTGTCTCAGCTTCTCTGTCGCTGTGTATTAAAGGACTTCTGCAAATACTTCACAACAAAATTGAACCCATTTGATGTATTTGTTGTTTTGATTATATGTACGCGAGAGATATACACATTTTTATATGGTTGTAAATGTAAATAATGTACACAAAATTGCGTCGGTGTAGCAGTACGCATACACACCAGGGAAAGAGAAACATTGTCCTTTTGAAAATGGAAATCTTTTTTTATGTACATCAGTATGTGTTTTTATACTGAAAGGCAAAAAAAAAAAAAAAGAAAGAAAAAAAGGCAGTTAACTCATTGACTTAGCATGCACGACAATGTATACAATGTTGGCCTGTGGAGAACAAGCTGATTTTGTTTTATATCTTTTACTTTCTGTACTCGTCTCTCCTGCTGAGCCCAGATGTTTCACACAAACACAAACTTGCTCTTCATTTTGTGTTCTTTTTATTGTTCTGTTAGGGCCAAGGTCTTTGCATTCTCTCCAACTGTGCTGTGTGTAATATTGTACTACTATGAGTTTGCTTTTTTTTTTTCTGTTCTTCTGCTCCACTGAACGTGCTGAATGAGTCTCAGAGAAACCAACACAAGACACCAAAAGACAAAAGGAGGGAAACGTAGAAGGAACTGATGCAAGGGGTTGAGAAGAATTGCTGCTGCAATAATTGGCTTCACCCTGAAAATTTGGAAGAAAAGACATCATTCATAAATCTTTTGCTTTAACATTATTAGTAATCCAGACACATTTTCCCTAACAATCATGTTTTTTTCAGTGCAAAACACACAAACTTTGAATTCAGAGTAACCAAAGCCAATGAGGTTGTATTTCAAATCAATTCATAAGCAATTCTCCCAATCTTTTGTGTTCATGCTTGACGATCTGGACATCATTTCTGGCTACACCCTGAGTTTTGCATTTTTCTTCATTCTTCAGTCAGAAACTGCCATTGAAAGAGTAGTTTTCAAAGATGCCAAAAAGAAACAAAAAATATTGTTTAAATTGAGTGCAGTAGTCACTGAACTCTCCCTTACGTGAAAACAAATTCTACAAACCCACGAAAATAATTTGTTTCGTTCAGTATGTGGGGATTTTGCTAACACTGAAGAAAAACCAGTGGTTGATTGAGAGTACTTAACCCCCCCCCCTGCAGCAACATCTCTCAAAGCTGCTGCCTTGTATAATGTAGGTTACATGCTGTCTTGTGGCTTTGGACTTTCCTGTGCATTTGAGGCAAACACCACATCAAAGGTAAGTTGATGAAGTAACAGTCAAGATTTATGGTACTTAAAGCAGCACAAAGCATTAGTGAATAGAGGATACTGAAGAGCCAATACCTAATTTAGATGATAGCGTGTAATATTTGGAAGAAATTAACAGCTGACTTGCTGGCACCCAGCAAAGGTTCACAGGACTATACCTAAATTCAAGTTTCTGGTTTTTCTACAACCTCAGTTTCAAAAGGAGTAAAATGTAAATAAATACAGAATGCACCTCAGACCTAGCAGAAGCCCATCTGGTCCAGTTATACCACAGAAGTCCGGGAAGAAGTGGTCTTCATGGGAGAAATGCGGCAAAAAAGCCATACCTTCGACACGGAAACGAGGCCAAAAAACTCGACCTTGCTTAAAAAACGTAGGAGCTGGGGATTAAATTCTGGCGTACCAGGCTGCAGTGGAAGGCAGTTTGTTTGCCAAAGGGCTGGAGAACAGTACAAAAATGACTGTTTGCAGACAACAGTGAAGCATGGCAGAGGTTTTTGCAAGTTTGTGGCTTGATTTCTGAATTTGGTCAGGATAAATGTATACCATCAGGGATGTCTCTGATTGGGATTTGATTTTGATTTTTCTTCTGTTTGCTCACTTTGCATTTTGTAAATTGATAAAAATAAACAATTACATTTTTGAAAGCAATCTTACTTAACAGCATTTCTTCACACCTGCCTAAGACAACTGCACAATAAAATGTATTAAATGTGTGCCAAATCTGGACCAAGCTCTGCTTCTTTAAAAAGAAAATGTTATGTTGGACATGACTTAAAACCTACGACAGCATGGCTCAAAATAGCCAACGTGATAGTAGCTTCAAATTGCATATAGAGTAGGGGAAAAATACAGTTGTAAAATCTGGGGCACACCTTTCCTCCACCCTTATGCCCCCCCAAAGTCCTCGATCGGTCCAATTTCTGTTGGCTCTTGGTTGTAGCAGGCACATATTTTCTGGGATATAGAGCACTTAATTTATACACCCTTTAGAGTAAGGGCTGGATCACCTGCAGTTTTCATCAGTATGCAGAGCATCTCAACTTTTAAATGACAATCTCATATTCAAGATAAAAATCTATATAAGAGATGACAGGATCAATACACTGGAGAATTAAACATGCATTAGCACTTCATACAAGTACTGTACGTTTCATGATGTCAGCAGATAATAGCACTGATGACAAAAACAGCTGGAACACTGATCAGTGATTCTGGATTTAATATTCACAGAATCCAGCAATCATCAGTGTTTTATATACATACATATATAGATATAAATATATTTCCAGTTCCTGTTTCAGCAATATTTCACATTTTCTTAACGTTGTCATCGTCTTCAACACATTATCTTGATGGCGTGAGTAATCGCATGTGCGACATTAGTTTCCAGGTAGATTTCTTTGTGTGTGCTCAAAAGCAGGAAATAAAAAAAAAACAGAAGGGAAGAAAAAAAAAGGAACTATCTGCCTGCCAGCTTTTTACCAGACAAATACAGACACTTACTTAAAAGTTCAGGAATATTTGCCTTCTAATGTCATTAGTCACTTTGTAGTTTTCACCATGCCTGCTTCTTGCGTTTTTTTCTACAATCAACTGATTGAACCAGTGCCACCCCAAATTAAACCCTGCTCCACGCTTTCTTCAGCTTATGATGGCCCAGGGTGTTTGATCTGTATTTCTGAGCAGCAAGAGGCCAGGAAAAAGGCCTTCAACATGTTGGCTCGTTAGTCAGTCTTTGCTCAGCGGCAGATAACCTTAAACTATGGACACAATAGGAAAAAAGTCATCTCAGTGTGTCATGAAAGCTTTTGTCTCATCTTCAAATTGCAGCTATTTCAAAAGAGCTGATATCTGCATATTACAGTGAGTGAAATTCAATTTCAAGGTTCTTTCTAAGAACCCTTTATTATTTCATTATAATAACTTTTTATAAAATAGAGACAGCAGTCAGCTGCTTTCTACTCCGTTCATGAATTTATAAGCAGCAGCTAAACCTCAGGTACTGTTTCAGGCTTCCATTTTTTTTTTTTTTTTTCCTCAGTCAAAGCTCTGTTTCTGCCTTTTCAACAAATCTGACGCTAACTGAGGACATTTCAGGGTCAAGCGTCCTTTTCACAGACATATTTCACAGGATAATATGCCTATTTTACCCTAGGAGCAGTACTTTTAATAAAAAGAGATGCTTCTGCAGCCTCTTCATGCAAAGACACCCACTCAGAGAAGACGTTGGTCTTGGATTATTGGACTAAAAAGCCCATAAAAGCTGGGAGTGAGTTATTGACTCAACATCTCACTGTCTCATGCCTCAGTTGAGAACATAGAGTTTTGATGTTTTTTTCCCTAAGATATTTTCCCTACAGGGCTGCGTGAAGAAGAGTGATGGCTGAAAGGTAAAGAAAAAGAAGAAAAGCTTTACTTGATCTTTAACTTTGGTAGATGTTAAGCTCTTATTTATTGGAATGTGGCTGGTTTGACCAGTTTTAGTCAGTGTGTGTGGTGAAATGACTCCTAAACTTTACCACTGAGAAGTTATTGTATTTGGGATTAAATATGAAAAACAATTGTGCTGTTTGAAGCGTGAGTTTAGCGTCCAAAATGTCAAAGATCACGTATCCGTACTTGCTAGAAGAAAAATTGCCTGTGAGTTAGTTGAAAAGCATAGTGGGATTGAATCTAAAAGGCAGATGGTTGGATTTTACTTGGGAGATGACTTTACCAAGGATCTTAGCATCAATGAGGAAAAAAAAACTGTCCAATGTTTCCTCAGGCAAAAACAAACTGTCAGCTTCATTAAAAACAGTGTTTTGGTCAAATTCTACATAAAAGATGTGATTATTACAAAGTCTGTGCTTATTAAAATCAGGATTGATTAGGTGGTCAGTAGTAGAGGAAAGGATTCTGGGGTTATTTTTACTGTCAGCAATTACTTTGGCAAAATAGTTGTGTGGTGGCGATGTGTTTTTGCTTAGCGACTGGGGAGATGAGGGACTGATTGGTGCATCACTAATCAATGTCCCTCAATAGAAGCAGCAGAACCTTGGCTCCAGGCGAGGCCAGGACAGCTGCTACCTCGTTTCAGAGTAATCTGGATAAAGATGAGAATCCCCATACTGCTGTGTTTGCGTTCTTACTACCTGCTAGACTCAGAGTAGTGTATTTGCTACATTGAAGGCACGGCTGGGAGCAGCAGGAAGATCAGGGATCCATGTCACAGCAACAGTCTCTGGCAGCCCTGGGTCAGTTGATGGCAGAGATCGTGGTATTATACCGGGAGCAATCCAATTTGTACCAAACATAGGTACTACAAGCATGGGCGGAGAAGCAGACTCAGGTGCTGCAGGAGCTGCGGTCCCAGTCAGAGGTCCAAGCTCCGAAGCCCCACTGATCTCCAGCACCTCCCCAGGGTCATTGACCTTCAGCAAATGACACTGGAGGACGACTCACCTAGATATTTTCAAGGGAACATCAATGATCTGCCAGTAGGAACTTCGAGCCAGATGATGGTCTGGTCTGGAAAAGTTTGCCAAAAATGAACTGTGGAAACCTGAATTAAAAATTGTTTTTCACACATCAGTCCAAGTAAAATCCTGTGTAGCTCTGCGTCTGACAAATGGCTTTTTTTCTCCAGATCATGTCGAGCACAGAACCTTCTGACGCTCATGTTCGAGCACTGCAGGACATCCCATTCTGCACGTGGCAAACCAGTGTTGAATAAACCTTTAATCAAGTGAGTGTGTGGTTCCAGCCCTGCCATGGATCCACGACACTACCCGCTCTTTGAACAATTTCCAGTTCATGTAACAACGACTAATTAAATATTAAAATCAAATTCAGTCTTGTGGCCAGTTTTTCCATTTCGTATTTTTGATCTAAATCTAAGAGGTATTAAACTTTTTTTTGTTTGTTTGTTTTTTGGTATCTCATTCAAAAACAAAAGACCAAATAACCAGTCACTTTTTCAGTTTTTGTTAATTGAATATGAAAAAAAAAAGAATGTTACATGGCCTATAAAGAATCCATGTACCACATTCTTCAAATGTTCAGTTCACAATCAAAAATCAGGACCCAGCCTGATGTGTTCCATCAGGCCCGGGTCCTGTTGCATACATGCATACCCCTATTCTGATGGGGCGAGTTGTTCCAGTAATAGATACAGGAGGTGGACAGTAGGTGGAGCTAGTGGTAGGGATGGTAGTTGGTGGAACCCAGGAAGAGGAGGAAACCAGTCAGCTACAGACTGACAGGGCCACACTCCAAGTTGACGATCACGATTGTTATGTAACAACATGTGGACGTAGCGACTGGAATAACAAACAGGGCAGATTAATTTTGTGAAGAGCCTTTAGAGCACTGACAGCTCAGCTGCATCATTGGCATGGAATGCAGACACCATGGTGGAGTAAGTTGAAAACTTAACAGCTGGAAGGTTACTGAAATATTTTATTGCTGCAGTGTGTGTTTGTTATAACACATCTAAGCTGTTTGAGTTATTTAAACTCTGCTCTGGTCTCCCTTTGGTGCAGCTGATTTAAGCTGTTCTGAGATCAGTCAGCATCCTCAATAAATATGCGCCCTCTGTCTCAGAGCAGGGACGGCTTCTTATTTTTGCACTGAAAAGCTATGAATGACTTGTGCAGCCATCACTCCCTGTTTCATATCGTGGGCTCTGTGAGCAAAAAGAAAGAATCATGACTTTCAAATGATGTGTACCGATACCACACCAGTCCACAAGCAAAGGTCAGGATTTAGTGTGACCTCCCTCAGAACCAGCACAGATTTAAGGAAATTCTCTATACAGTTCTATGACATAATTTCAAAAGAATTCAATTCAATTGAAAAATAAAATCTTTTTCAAAAGACATCTGTCACACGTAGAGATAATATCAATAATAAACTAAAAGAGGGTAAAGGTATGCAGTTATGCCTTTTCCAATGAACCACATGAATACATTGGTAAGTTTTGTGAAAGTACAGCATAACACATAATCTCAAGTTCATATTTATATTTCAGTCTCATTAACGTAGACTGTGAAGACATCAATGTGATTTTCAGGCCTCAAACTTTTGTGTTTAGATAATATAACCGAGTTCTTTCTTCAACGCACTCAAACTTTTGAAAATAATTATAATAATAAAAAATAATTGAAGCTGCAAGCAGTGTTGAACGGGCCCTCACACCCACTACTGCCCCAGTGCCACCAACTTCCCACACACAGAGTATGGACATGTAACCCAGATGAAAATAACTTTAATTAGGCAAAAAGCTTAATAATCAAAATAAATGAATTAATGAGAAATGTCTCACAAAAGTCACCTTAAAATTCACGTATATCAGGTTGGTGAGATTAATATGCATATTTTTGTTTTTAAAGTTAAAAAAAAAAAAAAAAGAAGAAGAAGCTGTTAGAATTTCTGGAGCAAAATTGATCTGCCTCTTTAAGAGGGTTAATTGGAAGAGCCAATCAGTGCAGCTGGTGGCTGTTCCCCTGAGCAACAAAGTTCAGATTGAAGAGAAGATTTTTTTTTTTTAAAAAAAAAAAAAAGAAAAGAAAAAAAAGAAAGAAGAAACAATCAGCTAGTGAGCAAATGATAGTGCAGAAAGAACGTGTACTGACTGTTTTTTTTTAAGTTGCTCTAGGACTTGTGGAGCTGGTGAGGACCACTGGAAGCCTCCTTGCTGGTGGAGAGGGGACACAAGATGGCGAACCACCCTTAGGAGGAAGGACTGTTTTGACTACATGCGGATGGAGCCTAACCACAGGCCGGATAAAGGACCTGAGCTGAGCATCCATGAGCTGGTAGGATCGCTGGAATTTTTACCATTCACAATGCAAGTGGAGCACATTTGGATTTAAAACCGTGGTGAGTGAACTAAATTCTCACCTTCCGCCATTTTCCTGCATCGTGGAGTGGATTTTAGGTGGACCACACCCTGAGTCCTAACTGATTTGAACTTGTTGAGGAAACAGTTCATATATGACACTTTGTGCATATATTGATGTGTCAGTTTTTGGGTCATATTCTCATACACTTGAGTATATTTTCTTCCTGGTGTGTTATGCAAATTGGCGATGCAGAGGATTTTGATATATGTAAAAGCTAAAATTAGTAGCTCACTGGCTTGATATACTGCTTGATAACTAAAGTGAAAAAAGCCTATAAGATAATGAGATCTCAATCGCTCAATGTAAAATAGAGGGGAAGAAGAGTTTGATGCTCTGAAACTTGGTTCAAACTTTCAAATTTGATTGAAATGAAAAGATATAATACTGAGTTAACTCAAAAATAGAAACGAATTAGTTAAAGGAACAAAGCTGATTGGAAATGGGCTATGCTTATTTATTTTATTCTTTTTGTTTGATTGTTATCCCAAAGAAAAGAAACGGAGGTTTCATTCAAAGTGTTTGGTGTAAATCTTACCTGTGATTGTGTAAGGTGTGTGGAAATGTGGTTGTTGGTACCAGGTTTCTGTTTCTTATTTTTATTATTATTTTACATAATTAACTGACATTTTAAACCTATCTTATGGTCTGTGTGTTGAACTTATTTAGCTGCAAAACTGCTCCTCCAAACCTTGAGCCTGGGCCTTAATAACAAATAGAAGCAAGTGCTACAGACACCCCAGTGATCCTACAACAGAAACTCTGTTGTCTCACTATGCTTTCCCTGTCCTGGGGACTGTATCACAAAGAGGGGTTAAGTTTTCCTGGGTTACTCAGACCAATCCAGTTCAACTTACCCTAAGAAACCCCAGTCAGGGTAATCAATATCACAACACTGTCTGTCAACTCATTGACTCAACCCAGGGTTATCTTATCAAGACTTGTGAACGCGCACATTTAAAGGGCAGGTTCTGATGTAGCGGACCAATCATGAGCACCATGAACGTCATAGGGAGAGCGCTGTATTTCACAGCCATGGAACAGCGACTTATGCCAATACAATACGAAGAAAAAAGAGAGAACCTATGTGAGAAATTTAACACTGTTGCCTCTGCCAGAAAGACAAAATGCCTGGCAACCCATAATGGATGGCGTAAATGTGCAAGTTACACATACAGCTGTAAATCCCATGAAATCAATGTGTTATGCTAATGAAAAGAATGTATGACAATTAGTCATTAAGTCATCCTCCCCAGATGAAATCTCTCAGGGCTGTCAAGGACATGGGAGCAGCTTAAAAACAAACATAAAAACATCATTGTGTCCGGTAAGTTGGTCCTTCTAATATAACGTCAGGCTGGAACAAAGCTTGAAGCCTTGGCCACTATTAAATCATATCCACATCCCAAGTTAGTGGCCTGGAGATGTGTAGATACTTTATTCATCACTATGGGAAGTTAACAATGAATAAAATTAAACAAATAAAATCCAACCAGATATTGAGCTGTGGTAGAAAGTAGTGGGCACATGCTTGTAAACTTAAAGTATAACATTTTACAAAAGCAAGATGTAACTGTGGGGCCTGGAATTGAACCTGCTACCTTCGTGTTGGCAAACTGTTGCACAGCCTTTCAAACTAGAGACTCCTGCTATGTAAGAAATATCGAAACTCATACTATTTGTCAAGTTAAAACAGCCATTCCAAACAGCCCGGTGATCTATCTCAATAAGCGATTACCCAGTTTCAGAAAACCCAAGGTTAACTCCGAAGTTAACTCACTAAAGCAAAATCTAGCTCCGTGATACAGGCCCCAGGTGACTACAACAACTGGATAACAGAAAACTGATATTGTATAGAGCCTCATTATAGAACAGGCTATCAGACTCAAATGGGCCCAAGATGTATAGAAAGTGCATTTTATGGGGAAGAGTCACATGGTGGTACTCTACACCAACAGGGAGTGCAATTACATTATTTTTCGTAAATATACACAACTCACAAAAAATAAGGGATATTTAAGTTTTGATGACATTTCAGAATGCCCCTAAACTATTATATAAGAAGTGAATTTAGTTTGATCTTGTCTGAACTTTTGAATGCATATGCACAACTGTTCAATGCTTCAGTATCTATTGCATACCGTGCTGTTCTCTAACAAGGCGATTAACCACAAATCTCAACAAGTGTCTGATCCATGTATCTGTCACTAAATGTTCTGGTTCAGTGACAGTTTGTAATTAAACTGTCCTCTTCATCGTGATGGTCCCATTTTGGCATCATGAGACCAAGACAACAGCTAACCAATCCATCAACAGCCGCTGCCTTATTTTCCTTTTGCCTGTTCCCTTCAGGGGTCGCCACAGCGAATCATTCGTCTCCATCTAACCTTATCATCTGCATCCTCTTCTTTCGTACCAACTAATTTCATGTCCTCTTTTAATACATCCATAAATCTCCTCTTTGGTCTTCCTCTAGGCCTCCTGCCTGTAGTTCCAAACTCATTGTCCTTTTACTCATATTCACTAGCTCTGTACATGTCCAAACCATTTCAGTCTGGCCTCTCTGACTCCAGAACATCTAACATGTACTGTTCCTCTTATTTACTAATTCCTAGTCCTGTACCCCCTTGTCAGTCCCATAGAGAATCTCATCATTTTAACCTCTGCCACCTCCGACTGTGCCTCCTCTCTTTTCTTCAGTGCCACACTCTCTAAACCATACAGCATCTCTGGTCTCACCACTGTCCTCTACATATTTCCTTTCATTCTGATAATATCCTTTTCCTACACTTTTCTCCGCCCATTCTAGCCTGCTCGAACATGCTTCTTAACCTCTTCTCTGCACTCTCTGTTGCTCTGGACTTTTGACCCTAAGTACTTAAAATCTTCCACTATCCATCAACAGTCCCTGGCCATAGCAAGGCTTCAGATGTGATGTTCTCAGACGGAAGTTGCTTCTGAACTTACACTGACTGGACGAGCCACAGGGAAACAAAGAAAGTTATTGGCCACGTCCCACGATGATGACTTCTTCATTGTGATCAGTGCCTTACAGACAGTGTTTGTTGTAGTATATCCAGACCCAAAGCATAACTCTTAACCCTAGCCTACCATTGCATGCTTCTACTTAAATAAGCTACTTTCATGATATATTATCAATGTAGCATGAACTTTTTATTTCTTTCATGAATTTCACAGAAAAGTGGAGTCCGTCTCTTTCGTGCCCTAGGTGGCACATCAGCAGTTTCTCTCCATTTTTTTTCCTGTCCGCAGCAGCCGCCCTCACTTCATCCCATGATCTTCACCCAGCTTCATCCCTTTCTTTCTCAACAGTCCGTTGAGAAATGTTGTTTTTTGGCCTTCCTCTCTTGCTTTTCCCTTCTGGTGCCCAGGTCATGGCCACATTCATGAGATTGTGTCTGTCTTGTTGTAAGATGTGTCCAATCATCTTCCATCTCCTCCTCTTCACTTCGTTGCTTAATAGTCCACAGTTTGCTTGCTCCAGAAGTTCCTCTGTGGATTCTTGGTCTTCCCAACGTACTCTCATTATCCTTCGAAGACATTTGTTGTTAAAAACGTCTATCAACTTGCAATATCCTTGGTTCATTTTCCACGTTTCACAGCCATATACCAGGACTGGCACAACCAGTGTCTTATAGAGCCTAAATTTAGTTTTCCTTGACATATTGCTGGATCTCCAGATCTTCTTCAGTCTTATGAACGCCCCTCTCGCTTTTGACAAACGGTTCTTCAGGTCTTTTATGCCTCCACCATCTTTACATACTGTCGCTCCTAGATAGCAAAATTCTTTCACATCCTCAATCCTGTCATATCGTGTTCCAATGGTAAAATGTTCTTGGCTGCTCGAATTGATTCTCCTCATCTTTGTCTTCTGCACATTGATTTTCAACCCCACACGCCCAGTTTCTGTGTCTAATTTTGTTCAATTTATATTGCATTTGTTGTTTAGTGGAAGAGAGCAATACAATGTCATCTGCAAAGTGGAATGGAGTATCATTCTTGTTTTTGTTTTTTTTTGTAAGTAGTGTAGATATGGAGCAGCAATTGTGTTTTTGTTTTTTTTATTATTATTGTCGTCATAACCCTTTTTTTAATTTAAAGTTTCATGTGGCAAAACCATCCACTTAATCCACTCACAACTTTTTTTTAAAACAAAATGAAAAACATAAATGATACTGGTCCAGATAAAAGAAAATAATTCTTATAGGACAACCCCCTCTTTTCCACAGACGTCCTTTGCAAAAAACAAAACAAAAAAATCTTGTGTGTGTGTGTGTGTGTACTTATACATAAACACATGTATGTATATATATATATATATATATATATATATATGTGTGTGTGTGTGTAGCGGGGGCAGTAGCTTGAGCAGGGATAGCCAGGCTTCCCTCTCCACAGACACTTCCTCTAGCTCTTCCAGGAGAATCCCAAGGCGTTCCCAGGCCAGCCAAGGGACAGTCACCCCAGCAAGTCCTAGGTCTCCTCCCAGTGGGACATGCCTGGAACACCTCCAAAGGGAGGCGTCCAGGGGGCATACAATACAGATGCCCGAGCCACCTCAGCTGGCGCCTCTCAATGTGAAGGAGCAGTGGCTCTACTCCGAGCTCTTCCCGGGTGACAGAGCTCCTCACACTATCTCCAAAAAGCAGAGATGAAATCCAGTTGTTCCCAAACCGGACTCCCTCTGGCCCCTGGCTGCGCCTAGACATTCCTAGAACACCTCGCACAGAATGCTACGAGGGACATCGTTGAAAGCCTTGTCCAAGTCCACAAAACACGTGGACTGGTTGGGCAAACTCCCATGAACCCTCAAGCACCCTGTGGAGGTTATAGAGCTGGTCCAGTGTTCCACAGCCAGGACGAGAACCGCATTGTTCCTCCTGGATCTGAGGTTCGACTGTCGGCCGGAGTCTCCTCTCCAGTGCCCTGGAATAGACTTTCCCCGGGAGGCTGAGGAGTGTGATCCCTTGATAGTTGGAACACACCCTCCGGTCTCCCTTTTTAAAAAGAGGGACCACCACCCCGGTTTGCCATTCCAGAGGCCACTGGGCAGCTTCCAAACTACCTCAGTGACTTCGGCTTGGGTGATGAATGAGTCAACCTCTGAGTCCTCAGCCTCTGCTTCCTCCAGGCAAGGTGTGTCAAAGGGATTGAGGACATCCTCAAAGTATTCCTTCCACCGCCCGACAATATCCCCAGTCAAGGTCAACAGCTCCCCACCTCTACTGTAAACAGTGTTGGCGGAGCACTGCTTCCCCCTCCTGAGGCGACGGATGGTTTGCAAGAATTTCTTCGAGGCTGACCGGTAGTCCTCCTCCATGGCCTCCTCGAACTTTTCCCAGACCCGAATTTTTGCTTCTGCGATTGCTCGAGCTGCCGTCCGCTTGGCCAGTCGGTACCTGTCAGCTGCCTCAGGAGTCCCCCAAACCAACCAGGCTCAGTAGGACTCCTTCTTCAGCTTGACAGCAT
>JBAMYA010073521.1:0-24789 GCA_037176975.1 Arrhamphus sclerolepis
CCCCCCCCCCCCCCCCCCCCCCCCCCCCCCCCCCCCCCCCCCCCCCCCCCCCCCCCCCCCCCCCCCCCCCCCACATGCACATGCACGCTCTCTATTACCAGGAAATGACTAGACAGCAACTTATGTAAAGCATGCAGGCTTTGCATACAATTAAACCCAACGATTGAATTTCTTCTCCTTCTTTTCCTGTGTAATGGGAAATGTTTGCTTTTCCAGGTGGGCGCCTGCCACTTCAGCGTACTGCTGCAGAAACCGGTAAAATCAATACCCGTTACAACTTAAATCTATAAGTTCAAAAAACATCCCTGACTTTTTCAGAAGAAAACAGTGAGAGAAATAACATGGAAAGACGTGCTAATCGTTACAGAAACAGGCCAATCAAAACACTAGATGTTTCTGAAACTGACTCCACAGCAGAGGGGTCAAGCTCTTGTTTCATCCTGGGTCACATCATCGCCATGGTTACCGTTCAAGGGCCGGTTATTCTTTACTTTCTCAACAAGCTGTGTTGTCAGATTTACCGCTCGTTCCTGGACTCGGTTGTTGAAATTAAAAAGTGAATTATGTCATCTCAAATTTCATAAAATTAACTTTTTATCATAAAATTGAGAGTTTTGCACTAAAATCATAGTTTATTTTCTTGTATAGTTGCCAATCTAAACATTTTATTCATAAAATTTCACAAAAATCTTAACCTTTATCAAAACATTGGAACTTTTGGACCAAAATTACTTTTTTGGGTAAAGTAAAAATAAATAAATAAATAAAACAACAACTGTTGACTTTTCTTGTATAAAATAAAAGAAAGAAAAAAAAAGAAAGAAATGAATTTGAATTTTTGATTTTTGATTGATTTGAATCTCCACGCGCAGTAACTGTCATTCTTTAAGTCTCTTCAATGATTCATCATAGATGGTTCCAGCTGCGTTCAGGAAGGATCTCCCTCCACGTGACTTTTGCATTTGGGATCCTCAGTAGTTTCCATTAATTTTATTTATGTATTTATTTATTTTGAAGCATCCTCCTTTGCTCTATGAGCTCCAGCCTTCTATACGCTGCCCGATATGGCAACTGGAAATGAGGCGTTATTGTGCACAAAACATGTGTTTTATTTGTTTACTTGAAAATGGGTCAAAGAGGAAAGTCAGCAGTGAAAGCTAGTTGTGCTATTTTCTGATGGATAAATGGAAACGGATCAGCACAAGCAGACAGCAGGCTATCTGCGCTACCTGGAGCACAAGATGCCAGTTTTAACCAAGCGGCAACCATCCCACTTCCAGCTTGAAGCTCATTCAGGAACTACATGGGGGTCAATAGGGATTTGCTTTGTTCTGGAGCCAGCACCTAGTGGTCAGTCGATGAACTGCAACAAAACCAAACTTCCTGGATGAGCTTCCAACTTCTTCTCTTGTTTTTCTACCCGGTTTCTCTGCTCGCACCTTCCCCTTGTACATAGATGTGGCCTTTTTCCAGGCAGCCCTTATCTTGACCCCTCATTTGCTCCTTTAATCTAACAAAAAATAAAAATGGACAAAACTCATTTGGATGAAAAGAAGGGATGCATTAGGCTTTGGCTTCAAGCCACCCTGTCGAAGGGCCAAGATTGCAGATTGTCCCTCAATTTCGCCTTATTTCCATTTATCTTCGACAGTGTCCCGCATCAGCCGGGGCCAAAGTGGAAGTGCCAGGCTAGTGTGTGCACGTCTCCACGCAAAATCTGAAGGGGTGGGGGGGGGTAGTAAAGACCAAGAGTGACACATCTTGACAAATAAAATCTGACTATTCCTTTGTCTTTCTGCAGGTGCTATTAGTCATAACTAGTAAGAACGAGGGGAAAAAATCAGAACCCAAACAATGTGATGTGGTCTTCCTTTCCCTTGAAGCCAACTGCCTAATAGCCAGATGGGTCTGGTGCTGAATAGAAACAGCAGGGGCAGCTTTGTATGAAGACACGCCAGGGATTTCTCCCATCCTGGCAGCTTGAGCACCGTAACACCCGCTAACAAGTGCAGAATGGATGAGAATGGCTCTTTTATGTGTCTTTTCCTTAAGTAGAGAGCCAGAATGTAGCAAGTGTGTGTACATGAATGGATGCGCATGTTGGAACCAACCTAGCCATGTTTTTTTTCCCCCCTTTCCATCTTTAACAGCCACCAGGTAATGGAGGATACAGACAAAAAGGAAAGCAAGCACTGAATTCCTGTCTTTCTTCTCCTCTGAGCTATGGAAACGGATTAATAAAGCATGGATCTTTTATTTATTTTGGTTTGTTTTTTACTCGTTTTCTAAACACCTGTACTCCTTCAGGTGTTGATTTGGGTAACAAAAAAAAGTGTCTCATGGTCACACTACTTTGAAGTTCATGGATCACAGTTCTTTTCACGCGTGACAGTGTGTGTTTACGAGTCCCACCTCCTGTCTTTATTCCCACACACCAGCAGGTGAGGGGGGGCGTCTCTCAGGTTGATGCACGTGAAATCTCCCGGTGAGTTGCCCACGCAAACTGTCGGTTTGCTCGTCTCTAGGCTGTACACGTGGATCTGAAATGGGGAGATCACAGCATCACAACCCAAAATGCACTACCATACAAACATCTGAAGACATCCATCAAACCGTTTAACTTCCCAGTTTAAGACAGCAGCATAATATGTTTTAAAGAAAACGGTATTATGTCAGAAAAATGATGCTTTGAGCTTGACGGCATTAACAATCAAAAACACTACAGCTGTGAACCCTACCGCGTGACCTGACGTTCACCTCTCACCAAATGCAAACACGCGTCGAAGCGACGCAAGAAACGTGATTGGTAGATTTCCTATTCTTCGTTTTCGAATTTCCCGCCACTATTTCTTCACATTTTCAAGTCGGTAGAAGTCAATAGTTTTCTTCCAGTGTCTGCAAAAACAACCGACGCTCAACATTTAGCAGATCCAACTCACGTAAAATGTACTTTATTTGCTCCATTTCTATTTCTGACCTACATATAGCAAGTAAACAAAAGGAAACTCGGCAAAAAAGAGCCCACACTGCCGCCTGGTGGTTGGTTGTGTAATTACAGAGCGACGCAAACGATAAGCACAAGTATAAATGCTAAAAACAGCACAGGGGCTGCGCAAAGCTGCTAGCAGAAGGACAAATCTGTTTTTACACACCATGGTCCGCGGTCCTCTGGTACATTTTATTTGGATGCTGACATAAGCTTTGGTTATTTGAGCAGCTCTGCAACAAATATTTTAGTCCTCAGCTTCAATGTAACAAGACAACTGAGTCAGAGGCTATTTCATGGACAGGCGTGGGCTATTCCCTCGGTGTTTCCTTATCAGATTAGCCAGTAAAAAGGTTTGGAGTTGATTTCAAGAGTTGCATTTACATTTGGAAGCTGTTGCTGCGAAAACACGACATGTGGTCAGAGGAGCAGATGAAAGAGAACGTCTTTAGGCCGCAAAACAAATTTGCTAGCTTCAGTTTACATAAATGCACGTCTGTCCCCACTCGTGATTGGATGGCATTTCCCCACTCGATATGCAAATAAAGAAAACAGCCCGAGGGCACGCTCGAATTACAGTAAGAGATGCACTTCCTTTTTTATGGCTCGGTGGTTACAGTAAAACTTTCTTCGTGCAAGTTGCAATGATGTCATCTGAAGCTGGTCTAATTGGCCAATTAGCAGCTGGTGTTTTCCCATCCAAACAAGACAGAACAAACAGGATAACCGCCAGGCAAAATTGTTTTTGAATAATTAAAACGATAAAGAAATTAAACCGAGGCCGAGCCAAAAGGTAGAAATGGAGAGAGAAAGTGATGGGGGGACAGTAGCAAAGATAAAGACATTATAAGGAAGGAAAAAAAAAAAAAAGAAGAAGAAGCATGATGTAAGCCTTGAGGAGATGCCAGAAGTTTTCTGTGTGTCCCTTTTATTTGGGCCAAGTAGAGCTGTAATTGTGCACCACCCCAGGGCAAAACCCAAATCACTCTGGACCTTGAAATGACAGCTTGATAGAATTTGGACAGCGCAGAAGAGGGCTGACCGCGGAAACGAGGTTCAGCCTGCTGTTCTCAGTGAATCACTGCAGATTTGGAGAGATGCTTCCATCAGATATCTGCCCGCCTCGCTCACGAGAATAAAAGAACTGCTGGTGAGGGAGGTGAAGAAGCTGCTTTGTGAAAATGTTGTGGGATGTTGGAGAGAGAAGCAACTTGTTTGAGGAAGAACATTTGCAATCACAACTGCAGAGGACTGGTTAGACTGGTTAGAATGCACTTCACTGGAGCTCCAGTGAGGCTTTCAGACAAAAGAAGCTAGTACATGCTAATGTAATTACATTTCATGCTTCTTTTTGTTTTCTTGTTGTGTTTTTTGGTTGTATCTTGATCACATTTGGCCAAAGAGCAGAAGTGGGAACTTATGTGTCACAGACGAGCGCAGCTCTGTCCAGTAGAAGGGAGGACGTCGCCAGCGAAGCTTCCTGCTGAGACGAGAGGTCTGAATGAAATCCTGGACACTGCTGGCTTTCTGCACGACTCCCCATCAAAATCCTTCACCAACACACATCAGCTTCAGATGTGGGTTCAAATCTACATTTGCTTAAGACACCATGTGGACAAACAGAGATTAGACCACTGGACCAGATGAACAATTACAGCTTTGTGGTTTCAGGTTATCTGCAATTTCCAAATTTGGCAAAGCACATACCCATGCACAGAGACTGGAGTTAGAAATGTGTCTTTCAATCCTAGTTTTATTTTTGTTTTTATTGTACAAACAAATCATCTGGTTGCAGTGGGTTTTAGAAGGTAAGCATGTAACCTTTTATTTTTATATATCCAGCATTTATTTAACAAACAAGGAAGCCAAGACTTAGATTTGAAGGACTGAAGTGGGTATGTTTCAGCCAGATGCTGCTGATGATCAGTCCTTAATGAACTGATCATCAGCAGGTGTTCAGATTTGTGCATAAACAGATTACTGGTCTGGAGCATTCAGGTGTTTGTTAACACAATGGGAAAGGGGAAAGACATAAGCAGTGGTCTATGAGAAGCAATTATTGGTGCGCATCTATTTCAATAGGTTATAAAAAAAAAAAGCAAAAACATTTCAAAACAATTTGGAGGTTCTGGTTGGTTCTGCAATGAGGAAGATTATTCCCAAGTGCAAAGCACTGAGGACAGATGTCAGTGTACCGAGGAGAGGACATCCCAGCAGGTTTACTCAAACTATGCTATGCATAGGAATTTTATTTATTTATTTTTAAAGGTTGCTGGAAGAAAGCCTCTTCTGTCTAAAAATCAACAAAAAACAAACATGCAAGCACGACTGAGGTTCACAAAGCTGCATCTGAACAAACCACAAGACGTCTGAAACAAAGTTGATCAGACGAATGAGACTGAATTGGAGTTGTTTGGCCTTCATGATCCAGAAAAATCCAAAATAGCATTTCAACGCACTTTCCTAAAAATTACAAAGCATAGTGGTGGAGGGGTGATGAATTTAGGTTCTGGACACCTTTCCCATCTACATGAAGAGATGGTAACCGTGTCTCTGTTATCTCTGTTATCATAATTAAAGTGGCGTTTTTCATTCAATATAATAAGTCTCTCTGTTCATACAGCCCTCATCCAGGCTTCCACCCATCTAACGGTCTGAAATTTCTGAGGAAGTGGCAGGTTTTCTGGGAGCACCTGTGCTCTGTGGTAGATCCGCTGCAGTGGCTGAACAGTTTGCCAGTTTGGACGCCAGCTCGTGTTGAATGCAGAGCCACGGGCTGGGTGGCTGCCTGGGTGATGCTGGTCCACTGACAAGAGGAAGACAAGTACTAACGAGGATCTGGAGGCTGGCCTCGGCCACACAAACATACTGCGCACACATTACAGACAAATCCAACAAAGATGAGGCAGCGAGCCACATCAAAGCCGACGGTCAAGTCTGAGTAAAGTTAACAAAACATGGAGACGCTGCAAGTCAAAATGCGGTGACTGAAAAATGTGTCTCTCTGTTGGTGTGAAGAAATAAAAAAGGTGTGAGATGTCTTCCTTGGATACAGCTCTATGAAACTTGACAGGTTTTAATGAAGCATATGTTTCTTCTCTTTCAGAAAAAACAGCTGCTGCCAAATCATGCTTCGTCTTCTGAGCAGTAGGAAACCGCTGAAGGAAGCGTGACATAAGTGACAGACAAGTTAATTAAGCTTGTGCAAGATATGCTAATTAGGAGGGAAGATATTGATCATGAAATGGCCTAATTAATAAATAAGATATCTGAGGAAAGAAAAGAAGCTTTCTGAGCCCTTCTGCTCAGCAGAATTAATTAAGTCTAAACTGAAATGCTTCTCATCTTCCAGGTGGGAAACTTTAAACGAGACGTATTTTGCTCTTTTTCACAAGTTGACAGAATTATCTTGAAGAATTTGTGACATGTTTGTGACATGTTTTGAGCAAAACGTCATGGGAATACAGAAAAATACCTTCTTCTTTTTATTTTGCAGCTCTGTTCATAACAACCAGTTTCAAGGGACGGAGTCAGATCCTACCAGGAGGAGGATCCTATTTGAGATTGGTGTTACAGCTTTGTGCACCCACCTCTGAGTTCAATTCAGACGGAGATGAAGATGAAGCCAATCGGAGCGCCTCACTGAAAGAGACATTTCTCAGAAACAGAAGGCCCCCAATGAGTGAAAGGACTGTGTCACTTTGGTTTAGTCACACCTCCAGGGACCACAACCATATATGTCCCATTTAAAGCTTCAGGGAAGAAAATGCTATTGTTATTTTGCTTAGATTAGGAGTGAGTTGTGTTGAAAAACTCAATCTGAGGCTAATTTAGATGCATAGTTGAAAAAAAAAAAGTTTTAAGGCGATATGCTAAAAAGAAAATATTCTTCAAATAATTTTATATGGAAATAAGGCTCAAATTTTCACTTAATTATAGTCTGAAAGAGATGGACATTTCCATGTGAATTTTAAAAATTAAGTTATTATTTTTAAAATTGATTTTTTTTATACAAAAATAATGAAAATCATGCAAACGAATAGCGCCCCCAAAAGCCACAAGGGGTTGCCAGCTTGCAAGGTCGGCCTTAAAGGCAGGGTAAGCGATTCTGGGTGATTGAGTACGCTCTAAATAAAATAAATAAATAAATGCATAAACACTTCAGAGTCTTGGGAGAGCTCCCGATGGGGGCGTGTTTTCTCTGTCAACCCTGGAGAGGAGAGCAGGAAGGAGTTAGCTCTCTGTCTTTTGTTCTCTTTAACATACGTGCACTGATCTGTTTCCACAAACGCACAAAGTTCCTACGTCATACTCCCATCCACAAATTATCCTCCAAAATGTTGGACGTCACTGTTTGATGCATTCATTGTGAAAAGGTGCGTATCAATCAGTCTGATCACCTGAAGTAAATCATGCGTAATGTTGCGTAGATGAGACTTCCTGGTTGATGGATCATTGTTCTTGTCCCTGTGCTGAACTGGATCCAGTGTTAAACAGACTGACCCACTGGGTTTCTGGCAACTGGCTCTTTGCAGCAGCAATTAACCGGTATGCGTTTGATACTATTAACGATTTATAACGTGAGATAATTCCAGACAATTTACAGCAATGTTGAGTCTGAGTAAAGACGTATTTGTCCTGATGAGCTGATAGACGTCCGCATGTTTGTGCTGTCTGGCAGAAGGTGATCTGTATGCAGAAAAACTCGCGCAAACTTCCACGTGGTCTGATATTTATAAAGAGACGCACGGATTGTAAGTCAGATTTATTTTTTTTGGCACACGTCATTTTTGGCTTTTCGTCGCACGTAAACCTTTCGTGAAGATCCACAGATCAATAAACGAGCTCACAGGTACGTTTTGCCTTCGCTTCAGTCGAAATAAAGCCTCTTAGTAACATCACGTTCAGACATCAGCGCCCGTCTTCGCTTTGTTCCACTATGTGGTGCTTTCGTGCTTCCGCTGAACGAGTCGTCTGTTTTCCAGCTCTAAGATGATGTCAGCGCATCGCTTCTGCCAAAAGAAATCAATCCCAAACAGACTGCCTCACACGTGTACGTTGGCTGTGTTTGTTGCACTGCTATGGTGCATTACTGCAGCTGAAATCTTCTGGAATAAAAACTATCTTAGAATATATCTGTTTTAATTTGTTATCGAACACACAAAAAAAAAAACCTCTATGAAGTACACTTGAGAGCACACTGATCCCAGAGCAGCAGCCTCCTGCTCCCAACACAGCAGACTGTCTCATGGCTCTGAACTAAGTAAAGGCTTAAGAGTCAATTAGCTGCAGAGGGTCCTTGGAAACACAGTATTATTAGAAACAAACAGAAGCAGGTTAAGAAACAACACTTGATCGAAGTACACTGAAAGGCTGTAGTAATTAAGAGCAGAGTCCAGGGAGGGACGGCTGCAATTTAAGGTGGCTATTTCTACCATAAGCAAATCCCTGAAGTTCATGACAGACTTTTCTAAAGGGACGTAAAGTAATCGTGATCACAGCACCAAGAGACCCCGTTTATATTTACACAGATGAACAAGCAGTGCTTGATCAGATTTTTTTAAGAGACATAAAAAGCATGTTCGGCTTACAACGGGATGAAAACATCTATTTTTTCGGCCTAAAAGATTAATTTAAGATGAAAATGAAAGGTAAGTATTTGATTAAAATGATGATGGCCTAATGTCAGAACCTTCAACAAAACAGCGGGTTTTCGTTTGTAGAGAACAAAAGTCTCCCCATTTCAGCATGTACATGCCCCCTTTTTTCATTATGTACCTGCTGAGAGCAGAAGTGACCTTGTTAACTCTAATGGAAATCTTTCATTTCAATCAGCGAGGTCAAGGCAGTTATATTTACAGAGTACATCTAAAATCCAGATGCAGGGCTTTCATGTTGAGCCATCTACTTTTGCCAACAATCATATTTACTTCCCACGAAGCCTTGATAAAGCTCCATCAGTTCCATTAGCAAACAAACACTGTTATTTCATATAAATAATAGAGTACTGGTTGAAACGGGGAAAGACGAACAACACGTGGTGGCAAAGTGAACTGCAGACACAGTAACAGTCAGACTAGAAACTTTTCTTTTGTTTTTTGTTTTTTTAAAGTCTTCATCAGTGATTGAAACAATGGCCACGACTGAAACTTACAGCCAAAAGCTCGATATCTGGGAAGCAGAGATGCTCCTTCACAGTAACATTCAGGATCACCTGTTGTTAACAAGCACTGCAACCTCTTCTGGTTTTTCTGTCCGTTCTCATCTGAAATCCAAGAGATGCTGGAGGAGTAGGGGTGGCATCCTAGCCTTGCTGCTATTGGATTTAAACATCATATTTTTTTTTGCCTTCCACACCCTGTGCATTTGAGTTTGCTTGACATCAGGCTGTATTACTGACGTTCTTTGTTTGCTGACCGGTTCATAGTTTATTTTGTAACAGAAGCCGGGAGATGAGCTAATGTGGCCGGCATGTAACAGACAATTGCACTTCTCAACCAGAGAGGGTGCTAAAGAGCACAAATTTGTATTGTATTGTAAGCTGCTGTGATACTTGAATTTCCCCCGAGGGAGGGAGGGAGGGAGGGAGGGACGGACGGACGGACGGACGGACAGACAGACAGACAGACAGACAGATAGATAGATAGATAGATAGATAGATAGATAGATAGAGAGAGAAAGAAAGAAAGAAAGTCAGTCTGTCTGTCTACCTACCTATCTACTTATCTTTCTATCTATCTATCTATCTATCTATCTATCTATCTATCTATCTATCTATCTATCTACCTACCTATCTATCTACCTATCTATCTATCTCTCTATCTATCTGTCTATCTATATCTTGTGTGGTGGTGCTTTAATATCAGAATCACATCGCATCTTGATAAAAAAAAAATGCAATACTGCTGCATCGCAGAGATCTGACGCTCTCCATGGTGCTTAAGGGTAAAAATGTTTACAACCCGCTTTCCTCAGCGCTCTGTTTTTGTCTTGCTCTGCATCCTTGACTTTTCCTTTTCACCTTGTTAACATTTGTGGTCTTGGCTGGTCTACAGAAAGTTCAACCAGCAACTCCCACTGAGTAAACAACTTCCTACTGTCATTGACCGGTTTCACAGTTGTTGAGAGAAGCCCACCTTGTTGCCTCCATCGTGCATGGCCCAGCCTGCTCGCTTCACACCAAACGCAACAAAGGAGTCGGAGGCATCCAGGCATGTGATGGGATGACCGTATACCGAGTGCAGCGTCTGCGGCTCCTCTTCTCGGGGGTTCAACAAGTAGACCGCCTCTCCTGCTGCCAAAGCCACCAGTGGGTACTGGTCCGCCCTGCCAGGCACCAAAACCAGACTCTCTACCTGCCAGACAAGAAGAAGAATATTCGTCTGAAACCCAATTTATGATAGAAAGTCGCCATCTTTGCACAAACAAAAAATCCCATCTGTTAGAAGGCTCTTCATACAAAGAAGACACAAACTGTCTGATTTACAGTCTTGGGTAGCTGAAGCTGGGAAAGTGTCCTCCAGTAGCCACAGTCACTGGCGCCGTCGAGTCTAACATCCGATCCACTGGCAGAGGCCAGGACGGGACTGTCCGGGCTCAGAGCCAAAGCCTGGACCCTCCCTGGGCTCTGATAGTGGTGGATGGGCTGCCCACCTGTCTCTGTGCTCCAAAGGTCGACACAACCTAAACCCAAACACGGACCATGTTGGTCATTCATCCTTTACCCGTAAAGGGGGACACGCACCGAGTCATCACACTCACAAGCACCTACCGTCATCATACGCAGCAGCAGCCACTGTGCTGTTGACCTGGACGTGGCTTACATGCGGTCTGGGGTTTGAGTTCACCGACAGAGCGTTGGCCTTCAGATACGAGGAGGTCGAGTCCCAGTGCAGCGTGTCCCACAGCCTCACATCCCCAGATGAGTACCTTAAATTCAGAAAAGCAACCATCTAGGTTTTGACAAAAAAGAACTGCTGTGTAATTTGTTTGAATCTCATGTTGAGAAGTTACTCTGTCACCATCGAATCAGTTGCCCGCTCTCATTCACTCCAACTTTGGTTTAGTTTTCAGGTTTGACACTGTTTTGCTAACATTGTGCAGCTCTCGTTAAAAACGTGCATCTCTGACCAGGAACAGGAGTTGTGTACATTCATGAATCATAAGCTGTGTTCACTAAAAGCCTCCAGGAATACGATCAATCTGAAAACATTCCAGCCAAATCTTCGGATTTTCAAGAAGAGCTCCAACTTAAAATTTCCCTGCTTCTGTCGCTCTGAAATAATTACAGACTTTTGGAGTCACGCTCGCCGTAAATTTACTCTACAGGATTAAAACTAGGGGGCTGAAAATAATCATGACATGCCCCACTTTAACTAAATGATTTCTCTCCTCTTGAGCTCTGCAGGACTGTTCTGAGCTGAGCCCCCTCCTCTTCAGAGCTCGTCACCTCAGTCTGATTAGCTCTCGCTGCAGGAGGCAACAACGCCGCCACCCCTGCAGATGCCATCAGGTCTGAGCGAGTGCCGTCTTTGCAGCCGAGTCACGCAGCAACAGCCGGTCTGACTGAGGGGGTACATGTATCACCCACACATGTGCGTACGGCTTTTTCGGGGTTTGGCAGGAAACAAAACGGTTAAAGTGCAGGTTTTAATTAGTACATCACCACAACGCCAGCTATGAACCTCAGCCAAGAAAGCTACCGAAACTTTTATCTGCAGAGAAGTTTTGCCTCATCCTGCTGCAGTTTTCCTTCAAGCCTCAGCAGATCTGGACTTCCTGTCACTGTGTGACTAAGAGCTGTTGGGTTAATGAGTCTCTCTCCCGTTGCCTTTAAGTGCCAAATCTCATTCCACCATTTAACTAATAAGATTTTTGTGGACTGAATTGAATCACTCTTGATTACCCTTAACTGCCATTGATTCTTTCCTAGATAAACAAATTCAAGTACTTTCACTTAGATGAATTACCCTTTAAATGCCTTTAATGGAAAAAAGTATCGACATTGTGAATTTGTTAATAGCGTATGTATAAAAGTCTGGATTTAACCGTACGTTTACACTGAGTAAGGTGTCTTTTTTTTTAAACGTCTTGCCTGTTTTGGTAGCGCGTGTCACACGTCTGCTAATGTGAGCGCATACAAACATACGCTCGTCTCTACAGAGACGCAGCCGGACTGATGGGAATCTAATCACATCTGTCCCTGGAGACGCTGCACGTCTCGCTGCGGGGTAGTCTATCGAGCCCCCGAGTCCCTCACGATCCATCACTGTCCCGGTCTAGCTAGTTCAGCCCAGGTTCAGCTGCTCTGCCTCCCCAACAACTACAGCTGCTACTGAGGCAAAGTTTAAAAAGCACCAGTGAACATTTCATTCTGATTAGTCATGGCTGCTTTCAAGCTATTCATTTCTGTCGCTGCTGTTACTTACGATGTAATCTGTCTGATATTTGAACTCTTAGAGTTGTAAAAACTATCCATTTCTTACTCCATGACACTAAAAATGAATTTGGGTGAAACTCCAACTCCAATATTATCTCTTACACTATATGTAATATGTAATTTAAACATCATTATCTAACTAAACAAAGGCAAACATGCTATTTTCTATTCTTTATGGTGTCCTTAAGTGTCTTACTTTCTAAGACTTGCTTTAAAAGATGATGCTGACCCTACACTCAGGGGTATAACACTACTTTTGTATCCACTGAAACTGTCCCGAGTTCCAGAAGAACTAAGCGTTTGTTGTTGTTTTTGTTTTCCTCTTTCAGCACCAGCTATGCCACATCTGGACATGTGCAGTCCTCCTTTAATACATATAAAAGAGACATCCATTTAAAAACAGAGGAAAGAATTTTGATAAAGATTCTTCAACTGAAAATGCATATTTAACTTTCTCTGCAGTGGCAGCTCAATAATCCAGTACTGGGATGAACACTTCAGCGAAGAAGACATTGCGACTTTATTCATTATTTCTCAGAAGTATCCATTCAAACTATGCATGACAACATACTGCCAGCACGCTGTGTTCCAAGATAACACCAGGACATTTCTCAACCAAACATTTGAACGAGAAGAAAAAGTCCAGAAAATGTTCCAAATTAATTTCAATAAAAGCACTCCAGCATCCACAAATACTCAGTCGTGGTCGACTAAACTGTACGGTATGCAACAATAGTACTTGACTATTATACAAGCTTATTAAAGCCTTCATTTGAAAATACTTTTTTCTTTTTAACTGTCTGATGTGTGGCTCTTTTTCTATTTAAACTGTGAGAATATGAACCTTTAAGGAAAGATGTGCTTCAAAGATGCAGCTTAAAACTGGCAGCTCTCTCCACTGACGCTCACCGATGTGAGATGCATTCTGGGATTTGCAGTCTCGGATCTACAGAAGTGTCCGGTGGATGCTTCCACAGATTTCAAGGATGTGGCTTGAACTGATCTTATGACACAGTAAAACTTGTACGGCGTGAACCAGGCACAAGACAAAGAATTTAGCTCGCAGTTTCAGGGCAAATTTTAAATGACTACATAACGTATGCAGTCTTACTCCTACTTGGCGATCTTCATACTTTAAGTTGGCAAAAAAGGATTGCTATTGTTCATGTAAAGTTATAAATGTGGGGGAAGAGACCTCAGTAATAATGCTTGATGTTGTTGCTCAGTAGAATGACAAACACATCAAACCAATCATAACTCACTAATTCTTTGGTTACTTTTAATAACTTCCCTATAATAAAGAAAAGCTTTCAGCCAGTTCTTCTCACTGAGTGACGGAGAAACTGATGCAGCTGAACAGTCTGCAGGTTTACGTGAAACTCACCCAGCCAAGACGAAGTTGCCGCAGGAGCTGACGTCACACAACACCTTCCCCAACTCGTACTGCAGCTGGCTGATTGACCCCACGCGGTTCTAAACAGACAGCACTGATTGGTTTAAAACGTCCATACATGTTAATTATTTTATGCTGCAAGCTTGGAAATATTTGACTAGGACTCTTCTGCAGTTGCAACAAAAGAAAGACATTTAATGATGTATTTTCTTTTCTTTTTTTTAAAGCCATAAAATAGCTTTCCCATCGCTGCTCACCACGATGTAAAAAGCCCTTTCTGAAAGTTGCTATAATCACAGAAGAGACGCGCTCTGCAGGCCAGCGTCTGCTGGTCAAGCCCACCTTCCAGTTAGAGCGCACAGCTTTGGCCGAGTTCCTGCGGTCTCGAAGGGTGCTCTTCCAGCAGGGGGAGTCGGACACGCTGGCATCCTGATGGTAACCCTCCCTGGTGCACATCCTAAACCACAGGACGCCGTCCTCGGCAAGGACTCTCCATGCCCTGCTCACCTGGGAGGAGATTGGAAAGCACAACCGTGGTTTGAGTCAGCATAAATTAAGGGTTTACACCACTCATTTGTGCTTAACGAGCCCGGCCGCCTGCCAAATGGACCAATCTGCAATAAGTCTGCCACACAAAATGTCATTTACTAATCTGCAGCAAATTAAGTCACATAAGGAACTGAAGCAGAACAACAGAGTTGTTGTGGCAGAAGACACATTCTTCTGTTGTTTTCTGTTTAAAATAATTGTACTCTGCAACAGCTGTTCTTGGAAATTTGCATTTTATAAATATCACACTGTAATGGACTGCATTTAACTGGGTTTGAACTGGAATTAACTGGATTTATTTTTCTTTTTGGAAAACCAGATGTAACTGGAATATAACTGGACTGAAGTGAATTTAACTGGACCTGAATTTCAGAACCGACACCAACACACAAGAGCTAAAACTTGCAGTTCCTTGAATGACCACTAGAGGCTGACCCCAATAGAGTCATTCGCATTAACCCTTGTCTTCAAACGTCCAACTTTAGAGTAGAAATAACCACATTTACGGCCTGGTATAAACACACATACACCAAGAGAGAAAATGATTGATAGTAATTAAAGAATTGAAGTGCCAAACCATGAAGAGAGCAAACAAAGACAGAAGACCAAAAGGGACAGACAAATGAATTTAATTGTTTCAGGAGTCTAACTCTGTTACTTTCTCCCGCAGAGGTGAAATTCCTGTCAGTTCTCAACCACATTAATGTGCTCAAACCTCTGAGTTTTTTAGTTTCGCTACTTTTCTTATCGTTACACTCACTTCAACAACAAAAGCCACACTTAGATTTACCCAAACATAAGATGACTGATCTGTAATCGTCACTCTGAAGGAGGAGTTTACACTCACCTCTTCAATTTATGGAGAAAAAAAATGTAGGAAGAATTTTTTGTTTTGTTTTATGTTTTCTGGAAACTTCTACACGGCTGCATAGGTCAACAAGAGGTGAGCAGTTCAACCAAAGGATGACTTAATAGTTTATTTAATTAAAAAAGAAAAAGGAAAAAAGAAACATTGTCTGACTGTCATCAGACTGTTAAACTCAAAATGCACATCGTAAAAACATGAAAACAGCTAAGTGCACCTCAACTGTTTATATATAAATATGTATATGCATATTACTTATTATTTACATAATTATTCATACACAATGTCTACTTTTATATAGTGCAATGAAATAACAGCTTAATTAACTTATTTATTACCCTGGTTCTGTTCCTACATTACAGTTGTTATTTTCTTATCATTTTTCCTCTTTTCTGCTCTACTTATTGATTATTGATATGAATGAGTCACATTTTAATGGTCCTGTCTTCATATCTTGGTTTTAGTCATATTCGTATTTTAGTTTTCAACCTTAGCACTAATTTAATGATTAATTTTTATATTCTTGATCTGTTTGGGTTTCTTTAATCAGTATTTTTTGTGCTTGATGTACTGACTGAATGACAATTTAAAAAATCTATCCATCTATCTATCTATCTATCTATCTATCTATCTATCTAAGCTGCTGTGAGAGCAGAGGATGCAGAGGACAGGGGTTAGATGGAGTCAGGTGGTTCACAGTGACAACTCCTTAAGGGAGCAGCCCAAAGGAAAAGAAGACAAAGACAAGTGACATTTATTTTGAAAGGATTCCCTACAAAGTAAAGTGTGGCCATTAGTATTAGTCATCATCAAACAAGTCTTAACCTTAAGTGGAACCACTCACCTATAGACTTTACGCAATCAAAAACAAACAAACATGAATAAAACGTATTGATGACGGCAGATTAGGTATTTTGTTCTCATCTGGATGTGAATCGTTGATAAATCCGTAGTTAAACCTGAAGTGGAGTTTAGAAATCTTCGTCCAGTCCAGGCGCTTACCTGGGCACAGCGGCCGAGTTCGGCACAGGTGAGATACTGGAATATCTTCAGGGCCAATTCGTAAGGCAGCTCAATGTCAAAGAAAGGGATATCATTGACATCATTCTGCAAAACACAGACACTCAGGTTATTTTCTGGTTAATTTTACTCTTCAAACACCTCCACTGTAACCAAACCCTAACCCCGCTCGTACCAGATCCTGGATGAGCTGGTCCACCAGCTCCTCTTCTTTCTTCACCTTGCCCTGTCGCTGCTGCAGGGATGAGATGCAGACGTCGGTCGTGTTGTGATATTGTCTCTTCCTCCTGGTTCTTTCCTCCTGGATCCTGAGCAGCAGCGGACTGGTCCTCCCGTCCAGCAAACTGTGCGCGATGGAAACGTACTCGGGTTGATCCTGGGCAGCTTTTCCTCCTTTCCCTTGACCAGCACGCTCCTCACCCTCAATGCAGCCACCTTCTCTTGCTTTTAAAGGCTTACTCGTGTCATTTTTCAGAGACTGTGGAGGTTCATCTTTGGAGGAGGAAGCGGCGCTGAAAAGTCCCTGCTCTTCATTTTTGGTATTTAACTCTCGTTTCCAACATTCCCTGAACGCGGAAAGCTCGTCCTCTGCCATGACATAGTTTATAAAGTGTGACTTTAAGATGTTAATGTAAAAGGATTTGTCAGAAAGCGTTTTTCAGACAAGTTGATGAACAACGATTTAATACAAAATACCATAAACAAACCGGGTCCTTCTCTATAAACAGTTCGTAGAGAAATAATGGGCAACTGAACAAGAGTTCCGCCAGTTTTTATTTTCGCTTTTTTTTTCTTTATGTGTGTGGGTCTGTGCTGGGCTGTAGTGCAATATAATATAATATAATATAATATAATATAATATAATATAATATAATATAATATAATATAATATAATATAATATAATAATAGAACATATATATAATAGATACTCATCAGATTTTATCAAAAATAGTCATGATTTTTTTTTAGTAAGGAAGGAACATTGTGTCGTAGAAATACAAATTTTGCAACATTGTGAATTTTTATTGTAAAACCGAAGTTTTTGCATTGCAACTTAACATCAACTTTGCCATAAATCGAGACTTTCTGATATAAAATTACAACTTTATGTCGTAAAATTGAGAGTTTGTATAACTGTAATTATATAATAAATGACATTTTGTTGTCAAACTACAAATTTGTCACAACAAATTACAACTTTTTGACATAATTACCATTTTGTTGTAAAATTGGCAATTTCGTGATTGCAAGTCTTTTTTTCTACGACTCTCTGTTGTAAAAAATGTTTGTATAAAACTGTGACTTTTTGACGTAAAATTATGGCTGCCGCAAAATTGCAAATTTTATATAACTGCAACTTTTTGTTCAATTATCAAATCAGATTTTGTCGTTGAAATCACAAATTTTTCAAAATTGTGTCTTTTTAACTCAGTTTTAAAACTTTTTGTAGCAAAAAAACTGCAATGTTTTGACAGAAAATTATGATCTAATTTTGAATTTATGTAAATCACAGTTTCTTGTTGTAAAATCACATGTTGGTCATAAAATTACAAAACATACAATATTGCAACTTTTAGATGCAAATTTTCTTAAACTGCTCTTAAACTTTTCTTAAACTGCTGACCTGTTTAGAAATGTACATTTTTGTTTTAAAAATCACATTCCTTTATTACTCTCGCAAAAATGTGTTCTTACTATTTACATGTATGTGTTGAGTGAACATTTTTGCTTTATTAACGTATAAACACAATATGAAGTATAGTCTAAAATACAGGGAACATTTCTGCTAAATTCCATTTTTATCTTTTTCATTTAGAACATTTATTTTAAAAAGACAATGGTAAAAAACAACAAAGTGCAGTGTTTTCAATCTTCAAATAATATCAATTAAACAAGTTCATAATTTTAAAACAACACAATACTAATGTTTTAACTTAGAAATCACTATTTGGTGGAATAATCCTGATTTTTCAGTCGCAGCTTTCATGCATTTTGGTCTTTCACATTGCTGCCAGTGCTGAATTCAACAAAAGAGAACGGCTGCCATAAATGTAGAGAAAATAAAAATTTGGAGTGGTATTTGTGGCCACTGTTTCCATATTTGTTGGGTAAAACTGTGCACATAAGTGCAGCTTTTAGATTCAAACATAAAGAAAGGGACACAACATCCCAGCTTCTCTGACAAAGGACTCAGGACACCAATATGAGCGATTCAGCAGCTTAACCTCCGCATCTCTCCCACAGGAGAAGATGATGTAAGCCCTCCAACGTGTGGCATGGTGATGAATAATACAGTAGAGAGAGGTGGGAGAGACGGGGGAATGCCAGCACAGCGAGGCAGACGCACACATGTAGACTCCAGGTGGAGCTCGAGCACCTGGCCCTTCACACTCTGACTGGGCAAAAGCAATTTCTGCAGAATGACCGATGAGCAGCTATTTCAGGATTAAAAAGTAGCCGTCTTCAAAAAAAAAAAATCACAATTTTGCAAGAGCAGTACTTTTACAACAAAAGAAAATTTGGAGTCAGTCAGAATTTTAGTCACAATTTTGTTGAATCTGAAATCTGATTTTTTATAATTAAAAATTTATTGATTATGCTATAAAGTTGCAGCTACTTGAAATTCTCAATGTAATTTTATGTCAAAAAGTTGAATTTTTTTTTTTTTTTCCAAATTTCAGATTTCATAAGAAAAATACCCTTTTTACAGCAAAGGGTTTGTTGGCAAAATTGGTGGTTTTAAAGCAAGAATTTTTGATTTTAGGACAGAAAGCTTGCAGTCATACAAAATAAAGTTATAATTCTATGTCAAAAAATTTGCCACTTTGAAAAAGTTTACAACTTTTTATGACAAGTTATGACACTGGATGGAAAAGCCACAATTTTGAAAAATTCCTGATTTTACCACAAAATGCCTTGCAGTAAAAATGAGATTTGCAACAGTCAAATTTTCAATTAAAAAGTCACAGTTTTGTCAAATTTAAGATTTAATGAGAAAAATCCACTTTTTACAGCAGTATGTTGTTTTTGTTTGTTTGTTTTAAAAAAAAAGTTTAAAAGGTCATGATTCCATGAATTTGTGATTTTACAACAAATGTAGAATTTGGACATAGAGTTGCAATTACACTCTCAATTTTACAACATAAAGTCATAATTTTATGTAAAAAAAAGTCACAATTTTTTTGAAATTTGTCATTTTATGACATGTATTGTTTCCAACATAAAATGTCAGTAGTACTGTAAAACTTGTGATCTTAAAACAAGAAATTGTCATTTTATGGCATGAGGTCATAATTTTATGTCAAAACATGGTAACTTTATATAAGTTGACATTTTATGACAATAAGTTGGAATACTGACTAAGTCGTAACTTGCAAAATTCCAGATTGTGAGACAAAATGTCCTGATGAAAGGACATAAATTTGCAGTTATTTGAAATTTGCAATTTTACATAGTCTAGTTATAATTTGTCTTGTCTAATTTGTAAAATTGGAGATTTCACTTTTTACAACAATAAGTTGTAGGCTATATAAAAAATGAAATCATGTGAAAGTTACAGTTTACAAACCAAAGTCATAATTAAAAAATGTGATTTTGTCAATGTTTTATGACAAAAACTTGAAACACTAACATTAAAAAGTCGTGATTTCATGAAATGCATTATTTTGCAACAAAATGTTGTAGATTCCGGCTGATAGTAGATAAAGCTGCAGTTATGCAGACTCAGTTTCACACCATAAACTTGTAATTTTATGTCAACAAAATGTAACAATTGTTAAAAATCGTGATTTTTGAAAATTTGTCATTTTAGCAGATGAACGTTGCTACTAGACTACAAAAGGCTTAATTTGAGAACAAATTTTGTGCTTACAATTTTTTTTTTGTTTGTTTTTGGTGGTAAAATCTGATGAGTAGCTTTCTATGATTCTGGTTGAAGAGATATATATGACTTGGTTATTAGAATAAATAATGGCCTACTTTTGATGTATTACATTATAAATAAGTGTTATTGTCGTCCTTTTCTCAGATTGAGCACCTGCCCCCAACATAGTCTGTGCTCGATCCTGGTTTAACCATCTCTGGGGAAGAGATGATGTAAGCCCTCCAACGTGTGGACCGGTGATGAATAATACAGCAGAGAGGTGGGGAGAGACGGGGAAACGCCAGCACAGCGACGGCTCGATGAGAGACGAGAAGGAGGGTCATATAACGTGGAGACTTAAAGAGAGGGGGGCCGTCTGCTCTGTCAGAGAAGATGTGCTGGCTGCCGATAGACCAGCCTCTGCTGCGGCCAGGTGACTCCAGCTGCAGCGCGCGCGGCCCTCCGCCGTGCTCCGCGGCTCAGGTGCTCGCGTGGCGGCTGCGGAGTGTCGGGGACCAGCTGGAGAAGAGCTGGACGGCCGGGGTCCGCGCGGACGGAGGTGGCGGCGCGAGCGCGCGACGCCACTTAAAGGGCTTCCTGCGCCTGGCAGTGCATCTCACCGTGCTCGTGCTGTTGGGCGCGAGGCGACACCTGTAGGTCGCCTTAGGCCGCGAGAACAGCAACAGGTGAGCAGGATTATCCCTCGCGTAGGTGTTTTAGACTAAAAGTGTTAAATTAGGCCTACTACGTAAATAATTTTAAAGAGGACTCATTTTGAATAGCCTACATTTCGATATATTTAATTTGTTGTTTAAAAAACAACAGGTTAAGTGTTGTGACATTGATAACGTCTCCTTTAAAATTTGACAAAATCAACATCTTGATGCTCTGCAGGTTTTACATCTGTAACTATTCAGCTATTTGGGCTCAAATAGTCCTGAGACATATTTATAAAATACATACCCTACTTTACACTTTTATGTTTCATTTAACAATAGCAATTCAGATTTAAAGTCATATTTACATTACAAGAGCCTTCATTTTCTACGTTTTGACATGATAACATGATAAAGGTTTGGAGGCGTTTATACAAAGCAGATTTTTGGCTTTTCTTTTTTTTTTTTTTTTTTAAAGATGGGTTAGGTAGAGACATTTCTATATCATTCACGTGTAGGCTACCAGAATTTTAAAATTTCATTCATTATTGTAATATATTTTTCTTTCATTATTTTGTTAATATTTTCAAAATAAAATGACTCCACGAGCAAAGGCTTGTGACTTCCCACAAAAAAAGGGGGAGACTGTCTCTTTAAAATGTCTGTAATGTCCCTGGATGTTCTGTTGGTGTCTTAAACTGCTGAGTAGATGTGGGTGTCATTAAAACATTGATAAAACAACTAGACTGCAGGTGCTAAATGCAGATGCCCCTGTCTCACTGTAGATGGTGCCTTCAGGATGCGGAAAAGTGACGGGCTCACATCATTTGCACTAAAAGCAGAGGATGCAGGATAATCGCAACGACTAAAACGCAGACAGAAGAGGCGCATGAAGCGGCCCCATATTCGTCTTTCGGGGGTGTCGGAGCTCACTAAAGTCAGGTGAAGTGTCCCTCAGGCCCGCATCCCTCCAGGCGGTCACTTGCACTCGTCCTGCCCCTGCGTGACTCTCCGATTCTGTCATCCCATTTACAAAACGGTGATGTAATCCTCCCCTGGTAGCATGGAGGGAAAAGCTTACTAATGGTACGACTTTGATTTTTTTTTTTTTTTTTTTAAATTCACCTCCCATTGACTCGAGTGCATCGATGACAGTTGGACCAAACTGATTAGACCTCTCAGATCTGTAGACTCCAGTCCTTAATAATGCACTGAAATACACTGTAAATGCACTGTACGTTTTCTTGGAAAATAAGCTATACTGTCTGTGTAAACATGTAAATAATGAGTTTTGTTTTTTCTTTCTTTTTTTTTAAAGCTGTTTTCTACAGTGTTGAAATACACATTTGTTTGTGCTTTTACTATTTATTAGCTGTTGGGGCAGTGTTACGTGGCTTTTTAATCATAAAGAAAATGCTGGACCTGTGCAAAAATAAGCTGTTATGCTGTCTGTGATTTCTGAAAATAAGCTTTCTCTGATATATTACTTGTAATGTTAGCAGAGAAACTGTCTTTTTTATATAAAGTGTTCTCTTTCATAATGGATTTATAGTACTCATGTTAATAAAATCTTTTACTTAAATGCATCACAAAAAGTGTCCTTTAAACTGCACCACACCTAAAAAAAAAAAAAGTGTTAGTACCTCATCTCTTAACCTAATGTTTTTGTGTAAAACTTGGGGTGTAAAATAAAAATGTGAAATATTTTAGTTTCTAACTGGGATTTGATATAAATGGAAGTGATTTTGTTAAATAAATGATAGCATCTCATATCAACGCTGAGCTCCTGAGTCGTGGCAAAGTTTGTGATATCAACAAACTTTGAATCGTCATCACATCATGATTAAATTTTTGATTTACAACTCTAGTAAAAATACCATCTTAGTATCTTTTTTTCAACCATGCAATTTTAAACAAAAATGCTCTAATTTCCAAAAAACAAAAAACTGGACTTCAGGATTATACAGTGAGAGAGATTATTTACTAGTGGAAAGCATTAAAGGCTGATTCCAATCGTCCCAGGAGTGCAATATTTAGCAAATTTACCCACAGATCAGATTGGACAACACGGTTAAATATTAAAATCCATGACAACACAATTGGAAGATTGAATAAGTGGTTTGTTAAGAAGGTTATTGCCAGGAGAAAGCCCTCTTAATAAAACGTGGAGTTGTGTGAGCTTAATATTCAGTGCCATCTTTGGTCAACAAAAAGCCTCACATTTCAACAGAAACGCATCCTGCTCACTATCAAGCATGAGGTTGTTTTCAGTCACAGGATTTGGTCACCTTGAGTTGATTGGGAGTCATTCATTCAGTGTGAGCAGAGCACATTTGTACGTAAACTATCCGTTGTGAAAAATCAATGTCCACGCGTAGTCTGCACATAAATAATGCTCCTCATTATCAGACTTTACGTTAAATGAAAAATACTTACTTTATTTATCCCAGAAGGGAAATTTTAATGCATTATATGGTATTTCACAACCTTTCAGGGACATTTTACTGAGAATAAAGAGTAACATTTTGTTGAGAAAATGATCTCTACCAGGTCTGAAACGCTCCCCTCCCCCTCCCTTTACGTGTGCCATGTGCACAGGTAGACATGCAGGATGAGGATGTACCTCAGTCAAGCACGTCAAATGCAGTCCGGTCATGATTGGTCAGCTTTATTCAGTTCAATTCAATTTATTTATATAGCACCTGTTTATATCAAGTCATCTCTAGGCACTTGAGAAACCAAAAGTCCCCCCGCCCTCCCTTTGTACAGTTGTCATGGATGTAAGATCTAGCTATAGAGACCAATATCAATTTCTGGACCAGACTGTAAATATGTTTTATTCTGCTGCAAATTTGGCACACTTAACATGGGGGTCAATGGGGATTTGCTGTTTTGGAGCCAGCACCTAGTGGTCAGTCAAGAAATTGCAACAAAACTACTTCCTGGATGAGCTTCAACCTGGAAGTGGGATGTGGTTGTCGCTTCGCCACAACCTTCAGACACTCATGCATTAAAAAAAAAAGCCCAAAATCATCAGTGAACAGAAGAAATTTCATTTAAAAAATCCAGGATGTACAAGCTGTTGAATGATAATCATACTAGTACCGTCCTCATGATCTCTTTGACTTTAAGAAAAAGAAAAGTGAAAAAAATGTCATATTGTTTATGGACCCTTATTAAAACTCAACACCTGACATTTGTTATTAAATATCTTTTACTAAGCATGAACTTTTATCTCTACATACAGACTGTTTGTCTCCAAGACTTATTTTCTGCTGAGTCATTCTAAGACATTTCATTCTGTTCAAACAGTGAATATATTAACCGTACGATACAGTATATATACACGTATGTGACAAAATCATAAAGAATACAAAAGTGAGTTCATCATTACCAACACAGTAAAATCAAAGAACATTTGTATCATGTGTCAAGTGTAAAATTAAAAACATAAAATTATCAGTTTTATACTTTTAAGTGTATGTGTACTACTGGCCAGTTACAAAAATACTGATGCTCGTGCCTCCTCTGTGTTGTGTTTCACTGCAGTTAAGCTTGTCTGGATTTAAATAATTACCGCATCATCGTCTAAGCTGCATCACAGCACAATCACACATTTGCATATGCTGGAGCTCAGTAGATCTGGAAATGAGCAGAAGTGGTGCCGTCCTTCCAACATCGCAGCGTCTCCACCACGGTGGAGCGACACAGCGGACACGTCCTCTCGCGGTCAAACCACAAACACAGACACTCCTCGCAGAACACGTGCTGTGGAAGAACGCAGTTTCTTTTTCAATGCAAAGAGGTCAAAACCGAGCAGATGATGTACAGTTTCCCTCTAAAAACTGAGATAAAAGATTTTAGTGCCAGGCACTTGAAGTTTGAAGCTACTTTATGTCTCTGAGTGTTACTGACAGGTGATCATTGTTGGGTTTAATCACCCGCGGGTGATGCTGGATGGAGAGCAGTGCTGTCTGGTGATACGCGTACACAGTGAGGCTCAGGCTCATTTCATCAA
>JBAMYA010073538.1:0-24788 GCA_037176975.1 Arrhamphus sclerolepis
TGCATTTGTGAGTTGGAGCCACGGCAGGAGAGTCTCAAAATTCACTCACAAATGCAGCGAAGTCCACAGACCAGAAGTAGTTTGTAAATCGAGTTATATTTGTGTGTGCATCAGAAATACATGTGAATCTTGTCCTGTGCATTTACAAATCATCTTGCGCATTTGCGAATCTTGTCCTGTGCATTTGCGCATCGTGCTGTGCATTCATGCCTGTTGAGACTGTTCTAACTCCATAAGGATACATCACCATGGTAACTTATGTGCTACTGCTTTTGTGAAACTGAATCGAGGCTTAATTTAGCCAGGACATCTGAAAAATCCTGGCTTAATCCGTTATTCTGGTGTTGTGAAACAGCCCTCAAGAAGTCCTCAGGTTTTCTAAGAGGAAGTAAATAAAGTGCGAAAAGCAAGAGCCCTAAGATTGAGCCCTGTGGCACCCCACATATTCAGAATCAGCAATCAAAGATGCTTCTGTATGTCAGATAGGACCTCAGCCATCCTCAGCCAAGCAGAATAACAATGCCCCTAGATGTTGTAGTGTTGTGGATTTAGCAGTTGGCAGAGGTACTGCAGTCTCTAGTGGTCAGTCAAGGAACTGCAACATCTAGTGGCTCTTTGTCCGTCTCTACTTGACAACTCAGCTGCAAATAAAGACCTCACTGAGCCTGCCATTTTCATTAGCAGTACTGATTCTAGGTGGTCAGGGTGGATCAGAGTACAAAGCTTAGCAAAGCAGCTACCTTCACATCCATGGCCAGCACCTCCTCCAGCCACACTTTCCATAGATTGGCTTAGACCTTTTTGGACTAACTTGGCCTCCACCAACACCAAAGCCCCGAACACCGGAAGGCCGCGGTTGATTGGTCAAGTTTGTCGAGGGTCGTGGTGGAGGTCAATCAGAGCTCTGCTTGTCATGGTTCCAGCCTTGCCAGCACTTGTTTCAAATGTCGTTTTAGTGGTGACAACAGAAATTTAGATGTTTGGAGAGATTTGATCAGCTAGTTAACATTATGGTAACTGAGTAACTTCTGGTAACTTAGCTAAAGCAGACAGGTCTGCTCGTTCCGCTCATTTTGCTAATTTTCGCTTACTTGTGGGTTGATCTGCCTCAAGATGGCCAAACCGACTCTTCAGAAACCTGTAGGTGACGTCACAGGAAAGTTCCTCCAGTTCTTTTAATACAGTCTGTGTAACTAGCGAACTGTTCTCAGAACAACTACGGCCCGACTGGGCCAGAACCGGCCCATGTAACCAGTACAAGGCATCAGTACTGATGCAGTCTGTCTTGAAACACTTAGCAAGAAATACTAAAACAGCTACCTTGTGGTAGCTGCTTGTCTGTTCCACCCATATGACCATTTTTTTGATTTTAACAGACTTGGGCGAAATCAGCTGGCTCCATGCAAACTATCAATTGGGCTTCAAAAAGATTCCTAAAATACACATAGGTGCCATCACAGAAGGCTCTGATTCTCTGTAACCATTGCTGTCTTTTCCTCTTGGCATTATGTTAACACACACTTTTGAATTGTAGTTCTTAAATCCTCTGGAAGCAATAGGGAGGAATTCAGCACAGCCCCAAATTATTATTTATTTAATTTTTAATTTTTACCCTTCATTTTATTTATTTGAAGTATTTGTATTCTCCACAGTCAACAGACACTGTTTTATCTTCTTTCTGTGATGTCATTGGGGTCGTGTTTTGAGTATTTCCTTGTAAAAGTTGGATGAGGCTGTGGGACTCTTAAAACATCTCAACCTGCAGCAACGATGCTCTTAAAGTGGAAACGCTGCTGAATCCTTTTGCGCTGCAGCAGAGAGATGAAGCTCACTGAGCTTTTAACTCCATGTTCATGCTTGTCGCTTCATCTCAGAAGTAATGCAGCATCTTGAGGAAGCCGAAACAAGACAACACACCAAACCTCTCTTACTTCTGTCCTCCAGTATCAATATTACACACTGAACCCAAACACATGCTGCTTTTACAGACGTAGAAATGTACCCGGAGATGCTATACAGAAACAGAAGCAGCTCAGTCAGGGAAATGGTCAGTTTTATTTATAAAGAGCATTTAAAAACAACAAATGTTGACCAGTGAATCCTGAAAATAGAAAAGAAAGTAGCATAGAGAGTTGTTGAGTCCTTGCAGTTTTATCCCCAGTTCATGATAACCATACATGCTGTACTGTCTAGTTATGAAGATCATAAATAAATAAGAGCCTTCCAGTTTTCATTCAGGAATTCTTCCAATTAAGAGGAGGCCACTAATAATTTGAGAGGTTTATTTATTTTTGAAAATATTAAAAAGAAAACTAAAGTGTTCAGATGTGTTTCAGTTTGTGTTCCAGTGATTGGTTTTTCAGGTTTTATTTAAAACCTTCTTTAAAAAGGTGTTTAAAAGAAAAAAAAAAGTGTAAAATGATCACTACTATAATTTAAAATCTGATATTTAGAGATATGTGTTTATGTGTGTATATGCTTGAAAAAATATTAAGTATCTGAATTTTTTTTTTTATGTACATAAATTGCTTTAAGAATAATGTCTTTAACAAATGTGGTTTGAATAAGATAGGCAAAGACAGCATTTGCTTCAGTTTTTTTCTCTTTTTGTTATGTGTTTTGGCTACTCATAATGGACTGGATAAAGAGTTTTCTTTGAAGTTGAATAAAATAAATCAGTTATCTATAAGTGATTATCAAAACTATTAAAAAAAAAAGACAAACCCAAATCCCCTAATCCAATATCTGAAATTAAAAGATCATGAGGCCCAATATGGAGCCTTGAGGTACCCCACTGAATTTGGTCACTGGGTCCATTATGATGTCATAATGCCAGAAACAGGGGGGGGGGAGCAAAGAATGTGGCCCTGGTCATGGTTAGACAGAAGAGGACAACCTGGATTATTATTTTTAGATTGCATAAATGAATATGTCAGTAAAACAGCATTTAATTCACTAAAAAGTAAACAGAGTCACCACCAGAAAATTATGCTAACTGGTCTTTGATTTCATGACCAGAGTGACAGCCGCCATTAACATGCTCACATTGTAGGATATAGGACAGAAGATTCTGACAAAGGATGAGAGATATCCCCATTATTCTTTCATGACAGTGATCTTTTGTCTGTGACAGCCCAAAATTGTGCTTAAGTGTCTCTTAGCAACAGTAACCAAGGAGGGCAGGATTTACTACCAACCGCATGTCTATCAGCATACGTTGGCCCAAGGTTGCTCACAGTAGACCTTGAACAACAATCATATAAGCTTGGCAGATCGTGACTGGTTACCTGTTGGTTAGAGGTCTGGTAAGTCACCTTGGAAGGGTCCTGGAGTAGTACCCGGGACAGAACTGCTGTACAGATTATATCCATCAGCTGACCTGGGAATGCCTCCGTATCCAGTTATGTTACGCTTGAACCTGTTTGCTCAACACAGTGTCAACATTTTGAAGCAGAAGTATCATGAGGTAGTGTTTTGAGCCCTGCCTCAGCATGCTTACGATCACATGACCTCGTTACGTTACGTCACATCACGCGTTGATCTGGTCTGAAATCATTATGAGTCAGTATGACTTTCATTCCAATGTCTGTTGAATTCCAGCACAAGCAAAAATCTATACACACACACACACACACACACACACATTTTATCTACTCAAATACATACCCATGAATAGTAAAATCAGAAACACTGTTTATTTTCATTCTGTCTATAAATATGTGTATCTCTGTGTATTTACTGTATACACACAAAAAGACAGAAAGGAGAGGCTAGCTGTTACAAACTGTTTATGATTGGATAATAAAGGGACACATTCAAAGTTTGATGCAGTTTTATTTGAGATGTCATCCATCCACAGAGAGTAAAATGTTTCACAAGTGTTAGTGGGAAGTTTCTTCCTACAGAGATTAAAATATCACAACAGATTGAAATACAGTAGAAACTAGAATGATAACATTGTGTGTCCTCCTGTAAAAGCTTCTGGGAGTTGTAGTCCGCTGGGTTTTAGGAAGTACTTGGTTTCTTTTTAGATTCCTCAGAAAAGTATTTCTCTTTTAAAACAGTCACATAAAAACAGCCATTCTTGACATTTCTTTCATTAAATTCAGTTTACCGTTTGAGAAAGCCGTCGAATAAGCGTTACACTTTTTCTTTTCAGAGTTGCTTTATTTCAGCGGAGGATGTGGGCAGGGCTTCACCGTGTCATTGATTATCAAAATGAAATACAAATGAACAAAAAGAAAAAAGAAATATCAAATAGCACCAACATTAATTTCAGGCTAAATAAATACTCTGATGACATTTACAGTAAAAATATAAAACAGCTGAGTTCAAACATATTTACAAATCAGAGATATTAACCAGAACCAGAACCAGGACTACAAACTGAGCCATAAATAAGAACTGAACGGGAAGCAGACAAAAACAACACAAACCCCAGCAGAGATGTCAAAAATAAAATATTTGATAATGAGAAAGCTTTGATTAAATTACAAAGTCAAACAAAGACGAAACATGAAGAATTCTGGACAAAAACGCAGCATCTGGTTCTGAAGCCGACCCGGTCCCACTTCGTTCTGGTTCTGTGTCGCAGCTCAGATTGTTAGTCGTTATTGTTTAAGACTCTCGAGCTGGAAACGTTCGTGTTAAAACGTGACTGAAAAACATGAATAAAAAAGAAAGGGAGGAGCTCCGAAAATGTCTCAACTGGAGCGAAACACGTTTCAAGGTTTAACCTCAGAAATATTCACAGCTTCCAACCGACCAATCATCTGAGGTCACTGCCACGCAGCTGGCCAATCAGAATGAGTCTCCTGTTTGGCTGTGAGTGGAGCTGGAGGCGGGGCTAAGTCTCTGCGAGGAGGAGAGAATGTCACTGCAGTCAATCAGAACATCTGAAATTTGATATATTTTTTAAATACCGTTCATTAATGGATCAGCAACCCAGGTCTTATTTCAGCGCTGCAGCCGGGCTCTTTAATTCTGAGCAGTGATGGCTGCATGAACTTCCTCATAAATAAAGTAGATAAAATAAGAAGAAAACTCGTAACGCTCATGACGTCCTGCACGTCTCGTTTGTCCCGTGAAGATGATACCGTGTTCCACAGAGGCAGAAAGACGATGCTAGAAACTTGTTTGTTAAACGCTCTTCCTGGGAGACCTTTGGGGCTTTTTCCAACGTTTGTGTAAACAACTGGAGTTTACACATCAGCCAATCCGTAGACCACGACTGGTTCAACGGGTAGTCAAGAGAAGGGAACTTTACACATCAATGCAGCTTTTATTTAAAGGAACGCAGAGCTGTCTTGTCATTTGCTTTCATCTTCTTTGTAGTAAAACTTGGACCTATGCTGGCTGTTATCAGGCCATTTACATTAAATCACTTTTACTTTGGGATACCTCATTTGACAAATGATAAAAACATTGAGAAGAGTGTGAAATGTCAAAAAAGCTTAAATTATAAAAAGAAAACATATGAAATGTTGAAACTGAGAAATAAAATATTGCTGTTTAACAGATGCTCAAGTTGAATTTGATGCCAAAAACATTTTTTTTTTCTTTTAAAGTTTAGATCAAGTCTCAAGATTATGTTGTTGTTAGTTTCTGTCATTTAACCTGCATCTGAAGATCAACTCGATTTTGGTCATTGTGTCCAAAAAAAAAATACCTAAGAGTAAGAGTTTAAGTAAATGACATGAATAAAATGATAACTTGATGGTACTTTTAAAATGAAAAATTTTGTACTAAAAATGTATTTTTTGAGTTTTGAGCTATTTACCAAAAGCTGAAAACCGGATGGTTACCCAACAAACGAACATCCAGATAGTAAGAGTGCTGTCTGCTGTGTTTTATCACAAGTTACACATATTGATGGTTTAATAAAGATAATAACATTTTGACTTTTTTCCCAGCTGTTTCTGAAAGAAAAAAACAAAACAAACAGTTTTAGAAAACAAGATTCCTACCTGATAATGAACAACCTTCTTTCTCCTTGTGGCCAAGTGGTGATCACATTTTGAATGAATGAATTAATAAATGAACAAATGAACGCTTTATTCTGACCATTTTAGGTTCCTGTTCCAGCCCAGTGGCTCCAGTGCTGTACCTGTTCCAGTTCCCTCGACCTGTCTGGGACCGGGCCAGTTGAGTCTGCCATGCGCCTGGTGCCAAGGGTGATGTTTCTGTTTGTGATTTTTGCTCCCTAATTTTTCTGGTTTTGGTGTTTTGGCTTCTGTTCAATAAGAATATGCTTAACTGCATAACATGCTGACTGATGTAAAAGTGATTATCCGTATATGGCAACAGAAAACCTTAAGTACCACCTAGCGAACGGATATCCGGATAGGTTGAGTGCTGTCCCTGATATCCGTAGAGGGAGAGTGCCGTCCACTCATGGCTTGAAAAAAGAAACAGACATCCATGCAATCATTTTGACACTGACATGCTACCTGGTCCAGCTTAGATGAAGACTGTTTTATATAATTTCCACATTTTGGCGGTCAAATGAAAAACTATGTGAAATGTAAAAGTAGAAAAATGAAGAAAATCCTGATACCACAATGGAAAACTTAGATGCCATAACCACCTCATGAGCAAATATCAGGAGAGTCAAAGCACTGACTGCTACCATATTTATTGCACATAAAAATGAAACATTGTAAAAAATATATTATTTTTGCAAGAAAATAATAATCCAGATTCCACAAGTGAAAAGTGGATGTCACCTATGAAACAAATGCTCGGTTGACCAGCCTTACGGGTGTTTCATACGCATAAACTGAACATATGTCTGCCATAACGGACAAACGGACACCAGAACCTCTGTTGCAGCCTCGTATCAATTGTAATTATGTGCCCAGACTTCAACTGGGATTAGTCCACTCGTTAGCAGTGTTTCCTTAAGGGTGTGGTCTTTTGAGTGTCAGTTTATGATGTCACAGTTAGCTGCCACGTTACCTACTTGGTGCTTCTGAAATCTTATCAGAGCATAATTATTCAGACAGTTAAATGGCTTGTTGTGATGTCAACTGTACGAAGTTTCACTGTGACCGGTTCTGGGTTGGTCTGGAAGGGTCTGGGGCTTAGCAAAGCAGGATAATGCAGCTGTCTTAGCCCCTGGTTGAAATCCCGGGCAGACTGCCGCAAGCTCATTGGTCAGCTAGTCCTGCAACTTTAATCTCAGTTCATTTCAGGACCCTACCCAGTAGAGCAACCAGACACCTACCCAGCGGGTACCTGTTGTTCAGTCACCTGGCTGCTAACCTCAGTCGACTTGAAGTCCAGGCCAGTGGTTGTCCACAATCGGTCTGGTCACCTACCAGGCCATAGACACGCCACGTGGACCACCTATCAGGACAACCGAGCAAACTGGGGTCTGATTGGAGCTCTGCTAATCTTCGTTTTAGATACCCTTTTTTTTTAAGATGTTGACTCACTAGTGACACCTAAAACAAGGATAGAAGGACAAATTTGATTAAATGCATGTAAGTGCAAGACTACTACTAAAAACATTTGTCTCTTTTGTATTTCTTGATTAGGTATGTTTAAGCATGTTTATTTTATACTGCCATCATGTTCAAAACTATGACTTTTGAATTGAATTTCTGAATTGAATTAAGGCAATGCCAGTTAGCATGTTAGCTTAGCATAAGCTATTGTGCTCGTGTTCATGTTAGTGGCAGAAAAGTGATTAAAAAACATAATCTATGGTCTTATTAAAACAATGACATTTTTCAAATCTTGATTTTTTTTGGGGGGGGGGTCATTGTATAAAATGTTTTTCTTCATTTATGGTTAAATGTCTAAATGTTAACTTTAAATGGTAATGTTTTTTTTCCATTTCTTGATTTTTTTTCTTCTTTTTTTTGGTAAATATTGTTTTAGTAAAAATATTCAAAATGAGCAACATTTTGTTAAAAAAAATTCTCAGTTTCAACATTTAAGAGATGTTTTGGTCAGACTATATTTTGTTAAATCAAAGTTGATTTTTCTTCCATTGACCCTTTTGAAAATTAATACACAAAGAAATAATAATAAGAAAATCTTTCCTTGACTTGGATTTAAAAGCTATCCAGGTGAAATCAGAATAATTGATCTCCTCTGAATACATTTATCTATTCATCATTTTCAGATTTTTCTATCCAAAATCACAAAATGTTGAATCAAATGACAAAAGTTGCATCATACAAACCCATCCCCCACTTGTGTCTGTCGGTGCTCCTGATCAGAACACATTGATGGTTGACTGATTGATCGGCTGAAGTCGTGACAGTCTCTCCTCACAGAGACAAACAGAAAAGTCTGGTCCTGTCCATCTCCTCCACGATAGCGAAGCATCTCCTGCATCCCTTTGAGGAGAACGATGACCCCCAACCCCCATGCAGCAGAAGCAGGAGTGTGGTCCCACCCCCCCTTACGGAGGAGGGGGAGGAGCCTCCTCACATCTTCATGCAGACTCGGCACCTGGCGATGTCCCTCTGCTGCTCAGCTCTGGTCAGCATGTTGGGGAAGTAGCGCACGGGGGAGCTGGGGTCCTTCCCCGTCAGCCAGAAGCTGTAGATGTTGGCGAAGTAGTGGCAGGTCCCCCGTGGCCCCTGGCACTCCACGAAGGGCTGGGTCCGGAAGTGTGTCAGACAGCTGCCTGATGATGTCAGAGACTGGCCCCCGCCTTCATCGCCTGATCCCGTGTGCTGTCACAACACAGGAAATGAAATCATCTTCATTAAACTCAAATGCCTCCGAGCCCAGTGATGTCACCTCTGGTCCATGAGTTTAAAATAATTTCTTTTTTCAAATGAAATATAAATATGAATGTATATTAACAAAGCAAATGTAGTTTGTTATAGGTTCATCAAGTCTGCAGAGAAAAAAAAGTAAAGAATCGCTGTGGTGTTTGCGGTCGTGTCGTACCCACCATGAGGAACGAGTATCCGGTCCACAGGCTGGTCCAGGTGGGGGGGCAGTCGGGAATTTCGGTGGACTGGCTGTGCAGGGCGATGGGTGGGGAGGGGGCCTCGCACACCACACAGCGGCTGATGAAATTCTGGATGTTCTCGCCCTCCACAGGGGCGTTGGGTAGCGGCGCCGACGTCGACAACCAGTAGGATTTGTCATTCCGACCAGCGTAGGAGCAACCGTGCAGGTTGCATGAGGTGAACGGCATCGTGGAGAAGGAACGCACACACGAACCCGCGTGACCTGCAAGAACATGAAAAAATCTGACGACCGACAACTTTCAGGTACAGAAGTCAAATCGAACACCACAACACAAACTGGCACCAGCAAGCGTTGAACAAGCTCGTCTTATATTCGAGTCAGTACAGTATTTTTGACCCAATGGTACTTCTACTTCTTATCCCTTCCCCCACCCGTCTGCTTGCCTAATTTTTTAAGTTTGTTCAACTTTTATTTTATTTTCTATGTCCATTACATAGGTCAATCTAGTTAACGTGTGTGTGTATCAGTGAGAGAAAGCTGCCTGAGTGGTCCTGTCTCATGTCTCTAATGACTGTGTGTGCATGTTTAATATGTACCCAAATCCTGGGTGTAAGCCTTCTCTTGACCCTCCAGATACAGCAGACTGTAACCAGACCAAAGGATTCTCATGTTTGATGGACATGTGGGCTTCTCCACTGACTGGCTGTGGTTCACCATCAGGAACCCCAAGTTAAAGCTTCGGTGTGGTCCATCAGGACCCCGGTCACCCACTGGACCAGGACTGCCTGAGACACAGAGACCATGAAAGGAAGTCACTGGACGGTATTTTGTCCTGACGTAAAACAAAACAATATGATGTCACAAGACACAGCAGTAGGACGTCTCACCTGGGTCTCCAAGCACTCCATTTTCCCCCCTCCAGCCTTTCTCTCCTCTGTCTCCATGTGGACCCCTTGGCCCTACGTTGCCTATTTGTCCATGGGGCCCAGTGCTCCCCTTTTCACCTGAAATGTATCATCATGACAACCAGTTGAAACGTTACCGTTAACAAATCCCAGCGTGTTTCTCTGATGTTTAACAACTCATCTTTCTCACCCTTCCTCCCATCTGGACCGTTTTCTCCAATCAGACCTTGTTCTCCAGGTGGACCAATGGGGCCAGGAGGTCCCTGAGGGCCAGTTTCTCGTGGAGGTACAGGGACACAGGGAAAAACCCGTCCCTTCTCCCCTTTCGGCCCCACAGGTCCAGGAAATCCCTTCGGTCCTGGAGGTCCAGAGTAACCGGGAATACCTCGGTGACCCTTTTCACCAGGTATACCCAACATGCCGACATCACCTTTGTTTCCTAATCACAGAAACGCACAGAAACAGACATGTTACATTTAACCATCTTGTTGACACTTCTTTTAGGGGCTCTGCCAGGAGCTGACTACCTTGGATACATGTCGACTCTGCTTTGGAGCAAGACTACTGCTGGACCAGGAAGTCAGACATAAAAATAACAGAAACTCTGGATTTTGGGCTCGTAGATCAACATCACGTTAATCTGTAGAGGCTGCAGATAAATAATTACTTTCATTTGCAATGTGAAGCACGTATGAGAAAAGGGTCAGTTGAGAAGTGTCTAGGTCAGAGCGAAACCGCTATTAAAGAAAACCACGCCACTTGTGTCGCCTGTACAACCAGAGATTTCTGGTAGCAGCTATCTGTGCACCTGGCTGAAGGCTGCTAGCCAAGGCTAACCAGAGGACAACAGCTGGACTACTTCAGACCACAGATGACCCTTCTAAGTTGACTCAACTCTGTCAACCTCCTTGCGTTTACACAAGGTGATATCTTGGTAACCCACTGATTAATCTGGATGATTGAAACCTTTTTTGGAGCCTCCTTCACAGCCCCTAGAATCAACAATCTGTTTGAAAATCTACATCCCCTGAGGTGGTGTCCAATCAGAATGAAGCAAAACTTGAATGTTTCCAACCACAAACGGTCTGACAAATCAAAAATAGTTGTACACATGGAACTACACAAATCTAGTGAAGTTCCTGTGTTTGTAGTCAGAACGGGTCTGTAGAGTGGCTTGTACCTTCCTGACCACAGTTTAGTTTCTGAACCAAACAGATAGTCTCACCTTTGGGTCCTTGACATCCAGGGTGTCCGATTTCTCCTTTTGGCCCTTGAGGTCCCTTTGGGCCCTTTGGTCCTGCGCACCCTGGGTCACCATTGTCTCCACAGTCCCCACGAACCGGAGGGTTTGGACCCGGAGGTCCCATATCACCCGGGGAACCTGAAACATCACTTCCAGGTCAGTGGTCACCAAGGGTGTCAGTTTGCTTTTTAAAGTGCTGGGGACAATTTCCATTAGCTTGAGTGTGATTTGAAAAGTGCTGGGGACAATTACGTATTCATCCACCTGATGTTTCATTGCAACATACACTACATACAATATGTATTACGTGTGTTTGACAGGTGTTGAAAATCATACTCAATCAATAAAAGTTGAAAAACATAAATGTGGCGACATTGTGAACATCTAGGGCTTAAGCCCAGCCTAACTAGGGGAGTCCAGGGGTATCCTACCCGTGACAAAATTTAGAAAAAAAAACCAACCCATTATGTGGTGGCTTTTGGCAACTCATAAGGGAATTATAATAGCAAAATAAAGACAACATATGAGGGCAAGCAAGTCTATGATACTTTTAAGTTGCTATATAATCAGTTTTGCAAAATGTCAGCGTACAACAACTATCCAGGAAGTAGTAGAACTGATAATACAGAAACGCATTGGTGTCAGAAGAATTATAAATGTGGTGGGGGCACAGAGGCAGGGTGTCGGGCGGTCCTCCCCTCGGAAAATTTTAATAAAGTACATTCATTTCCTGCATTCTGGTGTGTTTTAGTAGGTTAGTAGACAACTGTTTCTGCCTGTAAGTAAATGTTTGACTCAAAAATGATTTCAGAGACAGATTCAACAAGTCTTGATTTAACTGGCCCAAATATGCATCATCACTGATAATGGCTGAGAGACTGGAATTAATGTCACACAATTTATCACCAACAATAACTTTAGAGGTGCATTTTAATTTTATTTATCATTTTTGATTGATTGATTATTGCATGTCCCAGATATCTCCTCCACCCTGTCATTATGATGCTGCATTACCCTGAATAAGACAGCTGACACATGAGCAGCTCTTTACTGAATCCAGCTGTGCAGTTGCAGTGGGCTCCAAGCACACCATCCTTTCTGACCACTACTCATGCCTTCAGCTGAAGGTCATGTAGTCTTTGTGAATGACTAACCTGAAACATTTTTTTAAAAAGGCACCTGCATAAAAACTATTTATCATAGAGGTATGAAATTAATGAGGTGGTGCCTAAACATTTTCATTCATACAGTAAAGACAGTCTAATTTATCTGGGGAAAATTCATGATAATATTTGTTTCCATTTAACTTGTCAATTACATTTGCCTACACTTGTGCCTTTCTTTTGTGCTTTTGTTAATTAAATGAAAGACGTGCCACTTACCCTTCCAGTAAAGATAAAATAATCCTATGCTGAAAGATTCCAAAGCTGAATATTGTTCACAAATCCAGGGTATACTGTCCATTTATATTTTGTAATTTTTTACAGAATCCCTTGGAGTATGATGAAGAAAAGTTAAGTATTTGTATATGTCGGGATACTGAAGGTTTAGCAGTTCCACTGTAGTTTCAATGCTTTCAAAAAGTACTCCAGGAGCTCAATAAAAAAAAAAAAAAGTCCCGTAGAGAAACTGTAACTTACTTTTTGTGCTTTCTAAAACTGACTTTTAGGGGAAAAAAACACTTTTCGGAGATGTTTGGTGAAAGTGCCAGTCCAGAGTTGTTGTAACCAGGAAAATTGGAGTTGACTTCTGATGGTATGAATATTCTTTTCTTGATCAAGAGAACTGGTGAATCAATAGTAACAGCACAGGTGTATTAATAGTGAAGCGACTCTGGAGTCTTATTCAGGTAATGATTTTAAACTATTGTTAAAATGTTCTGGTGTTTCTGACTCTGTGAGAGGCATTTGAATGCGCCGAGGGCTAAGGCAGGCGTGTGATTGGATGAGGAAAACAGGGAGGCGGGACATGCATCTGAACAAATGGGAATGCTTTGTTTTGTTTTTTTTCTTCAGTGATGCAGTGCCTGATGTTGGCAAAAAGAAAAGTTTGAGCCGCGGCTGTTACCATTTCTGTGACGTTGTTGCCGCTACAACCTATAATTACAGGGGGACTTTTTAGGCCTAACAACGTCCTCAAGCAAAGCAAAAGAGATCCAACGCTCAAGCCCCCAAAACCCACCCCTCCCGTCGCCGATGTGGCCAACCTGACTACCATTCTAGTCTACACGGTAGACTACAATGATAGTCTATAACGGTAGACAGACACAGACTGCAAACACTGCATACATGTCCATGCATCGTAGCTGCAGAATGTCAGTCTCCAATAGCCACAATAGGTTTATATGTCGCCTACCTGCCACCTACTTTTTTCCTTCATTAATGATAAATTGATAAACATTTTTAAAAGTGGTGGGGACAAAATCGTATATCATAAATAGTGCTGGGGACATGTCCCCGGCATCCCTGGCTAAGCTGCCGCCCCTGGTGGTCACCTGAGTGAGTTTATCCTGCTCATTTCTGTCAAAACAAAGCCTGACCTTTATCTCCTTCTGGGCCTTCACAACCAGGATCTCCTGAAGGCCCTGGTAGTGGGTTGTTACACTGTGGCCCAGGTGGTCCTGGAGGTCCGACACTTCCTTGAGGTCCTACAACAGCAAAATAAATTATACATATAAATATATATATATATATATATTTTTTTTTTTCAGATGCAGTCCTCTGCTGGGTTGACAGAAATTCAGTGTTACACTGGAGCAGACCTTTGGGTCCTGGAGAGCCTTTGGGTCCTGGTGGTCCAGGCTGGGACGTACCACTAGGACCTTGAGGTCCTGGAGCACCTTTGTCCCCTGGAGGACCCATACAACCAGGAGGACCCTTCACACCACGACCTGAAGACGAGAACAAACGTTTATCAGAAGTGTTAATGTTCTTCTGTTTTTTATAGAGTCAGTTATCCAAGAATATGTGTAACCCAGTTTATTCAAGCCAAAAGCTTATTTAGATCCAAATCTGCTGAGATATCTGGGATTTTTTACCTTCAGCAGGTAAATAAACTTGCTTATAGGTGTTTACTTAATAATGTCCATGACCGTTAACCCCCGCAGTGAAGTTCAGACCATCTATGTTCAGGTTTCACTTCAATCAAACCACAAACCAGGAGTCAACCAGGAGTCCAAACATGTCTGTCTCATCACTGGAGACACAAAACCAGTTCAAGCCAGTTTAGCTCAACTCTCTTCATTTATCTGAATGTAAATATTTAGAGGTCTGAGTCAGATGCAACCGGATCTGGATCAAATCAGTAACCGTGGTGATGGATCGTTAACAGATCATCAGTTTTCCTTTCTGGAACCTGAGAAAAATCACATGAAACATCTGGACACATTTGTTAAACATCTGGAAAACTGCAGTAATCTCACACATCTATTCTACATGATGAGACCAAGATTCTACAAGCATCCTCATCGTTGTGAAAATAAAGTTAAATAATGTTTATTTTGGGGAAGTCGTGTCAGATGTGAGGCAGACAAAAACAGGCTTCCTGTTGAGGCTGGAGATGGCTACTTGGTGCAGGGAGACCTTGGTGACCGCAGTGTCATGAGCGGGACAAATCCTCAGTGACGTCACCAAGACATTTCTGAAGAGTTCTGGTGCTTCGTTTTCTTGAAAAACTGCGCAGCATCGATGTTAGTAGGAAATGACAGAGGCCAGAGTGAGCAGGTCTGGAAGAACCTCCTCCAGCTCTTCCAGGAGGAAACTGATGTGTTCTGGACCAGCTGAGAGATGTTGTCTCTCCAGCATATCCTGGTACTGTCTTGGAGCCTTTTCTCAACTGGAGATGACCAATACACCTCCCCAGAGGACAAGTCCAGGAGGCATCTAACCTACGACCAGTTAGCAGCAGAGCCAGTTGTCCTGGAGCACCACCATTCAGGATACTAATATCAAGATGGGTAGCACCTTAATTTTGTCAAACATTGTAATTGTTGATAAAAATACAAACGTTTGTCAGGACTCTCGTTTACCTACACTTAATTATTCCTATACATACAGCATTAGCAGCTAGCACGTACCTTTGGTTCCCTTTTCACCTTTCACTCCTTTCAGTCCATCCAGCCCGTGAAGTCCCAGTGGTCCAGGAGGCCCTGAAGCAACAAAACCAGTCACAAAAAAACAATCAACAGTAGCTTCCTCCTCATCAGTCTCTCAGGGCACTGGCTTAAACCTACTACTTTTAATCACACACAAAAGTAAGAAAGGAATTAAACCCTGTTTCAGTTCCAGTTTTTATGGAGCAGGACATCCATCCATCCATCCATCCAGCCATTATCTATACCCGCTATGTCCTGTGCAGGGTCACGGGGGTCTGCTGGAGCCTATCCCGAAAGGCAGGGGTCCACGCTGGACAGGACCCGTGACTGAAGACTTAAGAGATGATTTGTAATCAAAGACTTCAGACCTCATTTGTATGTGTGACCAAAATTTGAGACTTGGTTTGGAAGAAGTGACTTGTAAGCATCTTGAAGACCAGGCAGATGTGCAACACACCAAATCATCAACCCTCAACCACCACGCTTGACAATGGGTATAGTCAATAATCTTTCTCATTGTAGAATGTTGAATTCCATTTTCTTTAACTCTTTCTAGAATGATACACAATAGCAGCTGATGTTGCTATTAAATTTCTGATGTTTCTCACTCTTGACATTGTTTATATAGAGGTCTGCATACCCGCTGTTGATCATCAAGGACTGAGGTCCTTAAATCCTATATTAAGGGGGCACTTATTGTTGCAGGAACTGGTTTTGCACTTTGGCTCAGTTTCAGTTTAGTTAATAGCTAAATTAGCACATGTCCACTTCAAACAGAGGCTAATAACACAGATGGTTAATCTAATTAAACCCCTTACTCGTAGACAACACAGCTGGTTCTAACCTGGAAGTCCCTGGCAACCCGGATGACCAGGAGGACCATCAGCACCAGCATCACCATAAAAACCTGGAGCACCTGCCTGACCCCTGGGTCCAGGGGGGCCGACCACACCTGGAGAAGAAAAAACAGTTTCAATGGCCATCATACACTTTGAGATACAGCAACAGATGAATTCTGGTGGGTTTGTTCACCTGGGGAACCCAGGACTCCGCGGAAGCCTGGGTGTCCTTTGCATCCCTTTTGTCCTGGAGCCCCGATAAAACCTTTTTCTCCAGGATGTCCTTGAGGTCCAGGGCAACCTGAGCGAGAACAATCCATTCACATGCCAGATTTGAGTCGTTTCTCTTAAGGGACCAGACTCTAAATGCTGCATGACTAGTCAGATCAGTACCTGGGGGCCCCTCTTGTCCTGGTGGGCCTCTGTCTCCAGGTGAACCAGGACAATTAATAGATTCTCCTTTATCACCTGAAACAAAAAACAACAACTTTATAGAAGAAGAAAATAAAAGTTATCATGTCGTCCTTGTTTAGTGACCTTGTACCTTTAGGTCCTGGACATCCTGGGTGACCAGGGTCTCCACGTTGGCCCACACATCCTGGATTACCCTGCAACAAAAAGTAAGAACAGATAAAAATTTTAAGCATTTTCTCAACAAAACATTAAAAAAAGAGACTTTTTTTTCCAATCCTTGTAAAACGCGCTGCACTGAATGTTTTAAGATGGTTTTCCATCAGCGGGGGTCCAGGGTAAAACTTGATTGAAGCCTTCATTGAGACTGGAATAATAATAGAGCCCACCTCTTTCTTGGTCCTTTCAGCTACAGTTGTAAAAACTCAAAGTGGACATAGAAGAACTGAAGGTCATCTCTGACCTGTATCTTACAAGGTCAAGAATGAGCTGACACCACCACCCCCCAAGCAGCTTTTAGGGGTCAAACTGAAGTACTTAACCTAAGGAAGGGACTTATCAAGAACCGCTGAATTTCCAGAAATCTCTTTTTATACAAAGCTTCCTGGTAATGGAGGCACATACCAACTGTTAAAGACCTGTAAATTCATTCCAGTCACCGTTAAGACTTGACTTGGGCTATCAACCAAAGACTTGGGGCTTTACTTGGATTTGCGATCAAAGACGTGAGACTTGTCTTAGATTTGTGACCAAACAGTTGAGACTAGACTTGGATTTGTGACCAAATACCTCAGACCTAACTTCGACAAGTGACCAATAACTTGATTAGGACCAGTGACAAAAAACCTTGAGACTTCACTTGTTACAAAAGACTTGAGATGCGACTTGGTTATTTGCATCTATTATTGATCAAATTTAACACTCTACTTGAACTTTATGAACTCTACATGCACCACATTTGAATTTGAAGTCTGCCTTCTTACCGGTTCTCCTTTCTCTCCGGGGAAGCCCATGTATCCTTGAATTCCCTTAACTCCAGGTGGTCCTGGAGATCCTGGTGTGCCATATGATCCTGGTTGTCCTTTGCATCCCTTGGCACCCGGAGTTCCAGATGAACCCTGACACCCAGGATCACCTGTATCTCCTCTGCAACCTTTAATTCCTGTAGAAAGCATTTGATATGAAACAGATCAGGGTTAGGAGGATCATATTTAAAACATCTCTTTAGCAGTACCTCTTCTGATCACATCCTGAGCTAATGAGTGGGGCTGACATATGAACATGAACTTTCTTGTGATGTACTGCCCCCATCTGTTTGCAAGTGTTATTGCTACAAAATATGGCTTTAAGATAACCATGAAAGCCAAAGCATCATGGGAAAGCAGGAGTAGAGATGGAGGGGTGAATAAATCCCCACATGACATTCTCTACAAATCAGTTCAAGTAAGTTCTTTCTGAGTCTCTGGAGTCATGACATGGCTCTGACCTCGTGGTCCGATGAATCCGATGGTCCCTGGGAATCCTTGTTGTCCTTTTGGTCCTTTAATGGGGATACAAATGACATCCCCTGGAGGCCCCTTGTCCCCTTTGCATCCTGCAGGAGACAGAATGTGATTACTCTGCTTGTGGAGCAGGACAAGAGGAGTATCCGGTTCCACCGTCTTTACCTTTCTGTCCCTGTGGCCCTTCACATCCCTGATAGCCATCTTGTCCGGGCTGGCCCCTCCTCCCAGTGCTACCTGGGTCTCCAGGGCGCCCAGCCTGTCCTGAGGGTCCTGGCACTCCCTCCTGTCCCTGGGAGCCAGTAAAACCTGGAAGCAGGACATCAAAGAAACTGTTAGGGTCAGGGTTATTCATTCTCTTTAGCTGTGATGGAGGAAGTAGCTCACCTTTCTGACCAACAGGCCCCGGCAGGCCTTGATCTCCAGTGGGGCCAGGGGTCCCTGGAGGCCCTGTGTACCCAGGGAATCCAGGAGTGCCTGGTTTACCAGGAGGGCCTGGTGGCCCCCAGCCTTGATAACCTTGAATCCCACGTTCCCCTTTCTCACCCAAACACCCTTATAAGATAAATCAGGAGTTCAGATGGAGAAAACTGCTACATAGGAAATACACGTTAAAATAAAATAATAAATTGACCAAATGAATACAAGTATATAAAGAAAACAAAAGCTTTGATCCAATGTTAGATACACAGCCTGAAACAAACAGATAAGCTACAAATGATATAGGTGAACCTCAATGAAAAAGGTCTCCTATCATTGCTGATATATGCCAATATTAACATTCTAATACTAGTTGTTACTAAGACATGCTAATATTTACGCTATAATGCTAGTTGTTGAGAACAAGTCTGTACCTGGTGCTCCATCTGCTCCCTGAAGGCCAGGGGGGCCCCTTTCACCTGGTTTTCCTGCATAACACTGTTCAGGTGCAGGTCCCTGGGGGCCAGTAATACCTGGGGCCCCATTATGTCCTCTTTGTCCCTTCGGTCCAGGACCTCCAGGTGGGCCAAGGACACCTTCAAAAAGACAGCAAACAACTCTTTAAACACATCCTGATTCTTTTCATTGCCCTGTTTTTTTTTAATCACCCTTTCACTTTTGTCTCCAAGACAAGTAGAGTCTGTCGTCACTTTGAAAAGAAAGTGAACCCTCTTCAGCTCTAAATTGTCCCTTATCACATAACTGATTTAATTTTAAAATATGTTTCACATGAAAACAGCCTGAAAGCTTTAATTTTCTCATTTACCTGGATCTCCGGTTCTGCCGGGGGGGCCTGGAACTCCTTTAGGTCCTGGAAACCCCAGAGCTCCTGGTAAGCCCTCAGGTCCATCGGGCCCAACATCTGGATCTCCTCGTGGTCCTGGTAGTCCAGGAGGGCCGGGTTCCCCCTGAGGGCCTGGAAAACACAAAGATTATGAGATGTAAAGTAAAGTAAAGTAAAATTTATTTATATAACACATTTACATCCAAGGTGCTTCACAGTATATAAAACAATACATATATATACATAAATAAATAAATAAATAAAAAACAGAGTGAGTTTCAGCATGAGCTGCAAAATCCGAAGAGAAATACAGTAACAGAGCACAGAGATACAGTCTGAGCCCTCAAACCAGACAAAAAGCATATAGCAACCTGAATCAGTGGCTGGAAAAAGCAAAGCGGAACAAGTGTGTTTTAAGTAATGATTTAAATTTAAAATGTAGCAGATCTCAAATCAATTGGTAAGCTGTTCCATAGTCTTGGAGCAAAAACACTGAGAGCACAGTCATCTTTCTGTGTCAGGTGGGATCAGGGTATCTTCAAAAGTACCTGTGAGTCAGACCTGAGGGGTCGTGTTTGAGTGTATGGATATAGCATGTTGACAGTATACAGTGGAGCTAGTCATCGCCAGTTTGTACTGGATTCTGTATATAACAGGGAGCCAATGCAGTGCTGCCAGGTTAGGTGTAATATGATCCCTTTTGCTTGTACCAGTGAGCAGTCTGGCAGCTGCATTTTAAACCAGCTGCATGAAGGGAAAGACATAATTCACTGACTTCAGTATAAAGTACATTGGGTGAAGAGAAGGATCTGTTCACTCCTCAGGTATAGAAGGAGACCTGAGCCCAGTGCAGGGCCCTCCCGGGGTTGGTAGAGGGAGAGCAATGCCCAGGACTGCAACTTAGGCACTGAACACTGGCTGATAAAAAGGGGGAAAAATGTAAATAAATAAAAACAAAAAACAAAGTCTTCTGCTCTGCATGCAAGCTGAAGCCAAGAGTTCAGGGAAAGAATTCTGCTGAATTTCTCAGCACCACACCCAAAGGTTGGAAGATGGCCACTGGTAAAAACAGAAATAGACCTGGCTTGATTATCGATTAATGGAGCAGATCAAAGAAGTTGATCTATCTAATTGAACTGTTTTGGATTTCTTTGCATCAGCTGTTTCCCATGTGGAACAACAAGGTCATATCTCAGGAACGGCTTGATGGATTTGGATGATTGACATCTCACAAATCCAGGTCATCTCGCACATATCCAATCAGAACAAAGCAAAGATAAGATGTTTCTCAGCTGTGAGACTCTTAATCACTTGTAATACAAAGAGAAGATTAAATAATTTTCTTTCTTTTTTTTAACTTGGGGTTCCACAAATCTGGTGATGTTTCCTACTGGAATCTGGTTTCTGATGGTGAAACATCAAAGCTGACACTGAATTCAGCATTGGGTTGAAGAAATTGAAGTTGCTGTTTCTTTAAATCCGTATCTCAGGAATGGCTTGATGGATTTGTGTGATTGACACCTTTATGGAATGATCACAATCAACAGAATCAACGGTCAGCATACAAATCTACATCAGCTCAGGTATTACCCAATCAGAATGAAGAAAAGACTGGTATGTCCTCTCAAAATAGTCCTGGATAGTCCTGGAATCTGGTGTCTGGCAGTGAAACACCAAAACTAAGATTGAATTTAACAGTTGTTGTTGACTATTAGCTCAGTGATTTTTAGTCTCAGTGGTTGTCCTGACACTGGAAGTGATTGCTTTAAACTGCTAAAAGGCTAGTGTTTGTAGCTGTTAGCAGCTTCACAACTCACAAATTTAGTGTTTATCCTGTTAAATCATTACTTTTTGTTGTTTAAAAAAGTGAATGATGAAACATTGCAAATTTTTTAAAATTCTGAAATGAAAAATCTTTAAAAAAAAAAAAAAAAATTAAATATTGTATTATTTTATAATTGTATAATTGCAATTATAATTATTTATATATTAATATATGTTATATAATATACATTTTATAATTAAATATAATAATGGTATAATTGTAACAATTTTCCTTGTTTTTTTTTTCAAAAATTGCAATGTTTTGGCAAAAAATAGCAATTATCATGATTTCAGTGGAATTGCAGATTTTTTCCATATTTTTTTCAAAGTTAGCATGATCATGACCTTTAGGCATAAAATTTCTACTTATCATCCAAAACCAGATTCTCAGTGTCTCCCAGCTGCTCACAGCTCAGTAGGTCCAGTTTTTGATGTTGGTTCTGAATCAAACAGGCAGTCACGTTCGCGCCCCTTCAGCATTTCTTCATAAATTTTCCAGTAACTTCCTGAGCGTCTTGTCTTTTCAATCTCACCAGACAGATAAATGGTAAATGTCTTGCACTTATATAGCGCTCTACAACTGTATTTCTACAGCGCCAAAGCGCTTTACACAGTAAGCATTCACCCATTCACACACACATTCACACAACCTTCAGGTTCATGGCTGAACCCCCTACCACTGAGCCACCTTCCCTAAGATAAATGAAATAGTGTGCTCGATGTGGCCTATTGGCATTGATGTTGGCATGTCTTTTAGCTGTATGGTATTGAACAAGTGCTTTGCGGAATTCCTCTGGGCTCTGTTATTGTACCCTTATTTTTCTTCACATAAATTTTGTCCTTTGACCACACAAACTAGCAACTGAAACCTCAAATAACACTTGAATATCAGTTTTAAATAGTGTCTTGAGCAGACAGTTTCTATTTATGTGAAGAACCAAAACTATGGTGTGATGCAGAAACACGCCATTTTAAGGATGTTTTCACCTGGTTCTCCAGGGATGCTGAAGCCCTCACGGCCTTCATCACCTGTATCTCCAATAGAACCTTGAGGACCTGCAGCAGGAGAACCAAGAAACAAGTATAAATAAAGTTACAGCTCATGTAGAGGACAGGTGTGAACACGACACATGTGCCCGGGTACCTTGTTGCCCTGATGGTCCAGGAAGTCCATTGTGTCCCTTGTCTCCCTTAGGCCCATCCAGTCCGGGATTGCCACGGTAACCTGGAATACCTGGGAGACCCGGGTATCCTGGAAGGACAGGTCATGGTAAAAGAAGGTCAGACAGGTGGACAGGAAGTCCCACTAACATAGAAACCAGGGCTGCAGGTGCTGTTTACCTGGAACTCCAGTGTCTCCCTTCTGTCCAGGAGCACCAGGGTTTCGGGGTATACAGGGTAGAGTGTCACCTGCAGGTGGCAGAGTCAGAGAAAAAGGTTCTTCTATTGCTGTTGCAGATTAGAATAACTTTCAAATATGACTTAAAGTTAAATGACCCTATCAGGGCATGAGCTACTGAGTCAGCCCTGATTAGCAACCTGGAGGAGCCTCCACCAGCAGGAGGTGGGCATCTCCGTCCTGCCTTCACTCTTTTACTCGGAGACAACTGAATGAAGCATAAACATGAAGGTCTTGCTGCTGACGTTGAACCACAGAGTCCAGGAAGATTTCAGATTTTAGAATGCAGTAAGGTTTTGTGAAAGCACATCTTAGGAGGGAATGTTGCGCCTACATGGGATCACTGTGAATGCACAGCTGGGGAGGTGGAGGCAGAATGAAGAGTATATCATCTTTGTATTGCAATCTTTATGTAAATGTAGCTTTAGACCCTGTCCCAGTCCCGTAATTGTTTACATCCAACTGTTCCATATTGGCTGTAAACAGTCTATCTTTATCTACATGAAAAGTGTGTTGTATTTAAACGTATAAACGCAGTCCTGATCCAGCAGTCCTAGCTAATCACAGCACCATGTTCTGAAGGTAATTCTTTACCTGGAGCCCCTTTTTCTCCTTTAACACCAGGAAATCCGACAAGTCCCGGGTTTCCTGGGGCCCCACGCCGCCCTACAGCTCCCATCACACCTAGTCCAGGAGGCCCTGCAGGTCCCAATAAGCCTTTTTGACCTTGAAGTCCTGGGAAGCCTCTGTCTCCAGGAGAGCTGAAGGAACTGTCACCCTTGAAAGAACCAGATTGATAAGAGATTGATAAATGATCGAGGAAAAAGTGTAATCTGCAACCATCTGGGACAAGAGCCCACCCAACACACAAACATAGTATTACCTGGAGACCAGCGTTTCCAGGGAGACCTGGAGCCCCCATGAACCCATTTCTTCCTGAGATTCCATAACTTCCTGTTGGACCCATCTCGCCCTTGTCTCCCTTCTCACCTGAGGACAAAAGTCCAGATCAAAACCACAGAAACTCGTCGTGACAGCTCTGATGTCATCTGTCATTCATCATCAGTAAATAACCGTTAATTCAACCACAAAAGTTAGAACCTCCTCTTTCATACATCGTCTCATAGTTGTTACAAATAACAAACCACGCTCTTTGTGGTGTGTTACACTGAAACTTACATTTTTTGTGTCAAAGTCAGTTGTGTGGTTTTACGTTTCTAACTTCTGATTGGGCGTGCAGATTACAGCTCCCCTCATGCGTCGCATGCTGTCACCAGACACCAGCCACTGTTGGGCATCACGCTACATAAATGTCTCAGAGTTGCTGAAGAGTCCCAAAAAGCATTGCTGGACACAGCAGCATTCCAACTGGTTGTTGCCCAACTGTGTCATAGCTCATTTAGCTCATAAAGTTGACTGAGGTTTAAATTTCTTTTATTGGTCACTTGTTGCTTTTGCCGCTTTTGTCGCTCTTGTCCATATAAAGTGAAATCCTTCCGTAGCTCTTGCCACCTGCATCGCTTTCATTTTGAATGTATGATTAGAATTCCTTCTTCGACTCTGAAGTTGGTTTCTGATTCGTCAGAAGGCTAAATTTGATCTCCATAGACCAGGTTCTCACCTAAAACCCCAAAATTCAAACCACTCAAACCTGGAATAAATAATCTCTTTGACAGTAAGGACAATATTATAAGACAGTTTGTGATTAATGAAGCCTTAATTTTCTTTGTGAAAAAGGAAAAAACAGGTAAATATCTTTTTGAAACCTACTTTTTGGCAGGTAGACCACCTTTTCCAAGTTTACGCTCAAAAACCACAACACGTAGACGTAGACTTGGATTAAACTACATCTTACTCAGTAAAGTCTATATAAAACATGATTTATTAAATGTATGAAATAAGAATCGCAAGGTTTGTGCAAACAAATAAGGAATTTTATTTTAATTCTTTTGCAATTCTGTATTTATATATTGTATGTTAATGTGTATTTTAACCGTGGGTCCCTTTCCAGAAGCTTAACGCTTCTGGGGATGCCATTTTTACAAAACGGACACTAATATCACAAAAACAAACAAACAAACAAAAAAAAAGAATGATGATGTAAAATGACGTTTTGTAAATAAATATATAAAATAAATAAATAAATAAATAAATAAATAAATAAATAAATAAAATAAATTTGGCTACGTTTCAGACCAGTCTGCTCTAGTCTTGGCTTTAGCCATTCCTGTAATTGCATCCATGACTATTGGCCCTAACATCCATCCATCCATCTATCATCTATATCCGCTATGTCCTGCGCAGGGTCACGGGGGTCTGCTGGAGCCTATCCCAGCTCACTTCGGGCGAAAGGCAGGGGTACACCCTGGAC